>JAADYC010000079.1:0-42613 GCA_023338135.1 Phytopythium kandeliae | reverse complement strand
TCCGGTCGACCGAGGCGCGTGCGGGGTGAGTTGGTTTGCGAGTGGCGCGCGCTTGTCGCGAGCGAATCTCGAGCTCCAGCGGTCGTCGCGAGCAACGGGCGACGGCTACAGGAAGCGCGCGAGGCGGGCGGGCAGTCGAGCGAGCGGCCGAGGCGGCGAGCGAGCACGGAGACGAGCGCGAGCTTCGGACCGGCGTTGCGAGCGCCACAGGAAACCAGAACTGGCAAGCCTCGTCGCCGTCTCGGCAGGCAGAGCAACGCGATTCCGGCCTGCACGAGCGACGACAACGGGCGGGCAGGCGGGCGGGCGGGCGGGCGGCGTGTTCTCGGCGGCTCTTATCCGTCGTCTTCATTGGTCGAAAAGGAGCGGATTCTCGATCGGATTGGCGGAAATCCCCGATCATTCCTTCGGGGAAGGGTTTCCTGCCCCGTCTCTCGATCTCGCTCTCTCTCTCTCTCCCGAATAATATCTCACGTTCAGTATGCCGCGATGGAACGGTACGGTTTAGCAGCCCAGTCTCCCTCGGCGCCACCGCCGCCGCCCTGTCGCTTCTGGACGACCGATTCTCCATACTGGAGTGCCATGTGCTCGCGGTGCTGCGCTGGACTGATCGTCGTCGCGGAGAACGCAGAAATCCAGAGAATCTCGCGACAATGAGAGAGCCTGTCGCCCGCTCGCTCGCCGCGTCGGCGGCCGGCCCATGGTCGCAGTCCGTCCGCGATGGTCTCTGTGCGCCGGCAATGGGGTCATCGTCGGAGGAGGGGAGAAGGAGAAGGAGAGGAGGAGGAGGAGGAGGAAGCGCCTGCCAGCACTGCCTTGTGTTGATGAGATGGCGTCTGCGAAATCCGCTGCCGGATTCAGGAATGTACAGTATACTGCGAAATTTGCCGTCAGCCAGTGGACGCGCGTGTCAAATGACTTGGAAAATGTAGGAGAACGGCCGGACACGGTGGGACAGGCACAATCGACCCATGGAGAACGTGGAGAGAAGAAGCCTGTCGCGAGGCGAGGCGAGGCGAGGCGAGGCGAGATTGGCGCCACTGAAATCATCCGCCGGCCGTGGCTGGCGCCACGAGCGTCGATGGTTCCCTCGCACTAGAGCCCAACCATCGTGCGCGCCATCGCCAGGACTACCGCACACTGGCACTCCATGCGGACGCGCGGCGCTGGCGTTAGCGCCAACTGGAAACCGGCATCGGATCTCGTGTCCACATCGCCCGCGTCAAGTCATCTCAAAAACGTGATTTCAGGCTAATTACCACTTTGACACCAACTGTCAGTTGGTGCCCCCAGTCCGTCGTTGTCGGTGCGCGCTCCGGCTCGGTGCGACTGCGCCTCGTCTCGCGAAAGTGCCGAGGAAGCCGTCGTTGGAGCCAAGGCTCCGCAATGCCGGTCCTCCCTGTGCTTGTGAAAGGGGCGACTGTCAGCAACGACTCTGCTATCACACAAGCCTATGCTGCTTGACCCGGCGGTCTAGTGCGCTCGACACTGGAGAAGGAGCGGTGCGAGCTTTCTGGACGTCCCAACACCATTTGCCAGCAACGGCTCAAATCGACTCCCGCCGCACAAACCTGTTGGCGTTCACTGTGCTGTCACAAACTTGGCAGTCGCCGCTGGTTGCGGCCACGCCACCTGTCTGGACAGTGTATGCTCTGTGGACGCAGAGCGTGTAGGATATGGCTGGATCTGCCGAGAGGTCAGTCGCGATTGGTTTGAGTAGCGAGCAGGAAGGACGAGAACAAGGAGCGGGTTGCGTGTGAGTGAGCCTCGGCGTGGAGTACTTGCTGCGCGCGGTCGAGAGTGCGTGGCGCAAATGCGTTCCAACAAAGCCTGTTCCAGTCGGATTGGTAGCTCCAGTGTCGCCAACCAAATGCGGATCGTCTCCTTCGGCACCACCGGTGCCAAAGCGGGCGAGAACACGTCCAGACGTCGCCGCGCGCAAGCAAGCGAGCAAGAACCTGGAGCACTTCGTCGTGAAGAAGAGGCTCAACGGATTCTCCAAGCTGGAAGCGCGCGATCTTCAGTGGGACAGCTGCATCGCGGACGCGGACCACGCGGTCATGGACGCGTACCTGCTGGCTGAGTTCTACGCGCTTCGCCAACTCGCTGCGAAGAAGTTGGTTGCAGAGACCTCGGCGAGGCTCTACTAGACAAGTCTGAGCTCGGTGACAAAACCGGATCGGCGATAGAGCACGTCCGACGTTGATCTCGTGCATGCCGGCGCTGATTTCCATGAGCTGCGGGCGGGTTGACGGATGGCCAACACGCAGTATATCTGCAATGAATGGCTCCAATGTGCGGTGGTCGACATGGCGAAGAACGCGCCGCAACCTGTACGTCCGCAACTTTGCGAAACGTCTGCGCGCCTGCGTCGTTGACAAGTACGCCATGTCGAGAGTCGCCGCCAAATATGTCCTCGACGGTGTCTTCATCGAGGCATTCGAGTCGACACCTGTGCGAGTTGCAGACCCGATCGCGATGGAGCAGCGCGAGCGCATACCGAGAACGATCAGTGGCAAGATCAGTCGGAGTCCGCACGATCTGATGCCGATGTACTACGAGTTCTTGCAGCGTGTTGAAGCAGTCAACGAGGCGAACGCAGACAATCCAAAGTACAAGCCGAAGTGAACGTTCTCCGTCCTCCCGACGAAGCAAGGCTTCAAGGCGAGCTACTGCAAGGTCGACTCGGCAGAACTGTGATCGCTGTTGCTGCGTAGTCCGGACGTCGATCGATCGTTCACAACCGACCACAACGGACGGCAATGGACCCTCAGGAAGAGCCTAGAGGCCATCAACAGGACGGCGTGGGACGATATGTCGAGGTTTTTGGTGGAGCCGGCTCTTCAACGTGGAGGAGATCGAGAAGCACACCGGTCAGCGCTTTCGTCGTGAGATCACGACCAATGGGTATGACGTGTCGGTTGTGGCGAGCCATCCACAATGAGAGCCATGAGGCGAGAAATGGCAGCGGAGGAAGTAGAAACGGCAAGGCAGCAGCACCAACACCGACGGAGCATCGAAGAACAAAGACGACGACATGTCATGGGTCTACGCCATCCCTCTGCGCAAAGTACCTGCTGGACGAGCCAAGGACTACGACGTGGTCTGGGGGATCGATCCCAGCCGGATCGAGATGATCACAGGCGCCAACTAGAGGGGAGACACGATTCGTATGAGGACGTCTTGCTATCAACGAACAAGTGGCTTCGTCCGATCGAACGGCAAGATCACGCGCCGGATCGACCGATCGCAGAACATCCGCTAGCTGTTAAGGACAACACCAACCAAATAGATCTCGTCACTAGCAGCTTGAACCCGAGCCATCGAGTTCTCGTTCGAGAACGGCCACCGGCTGCTGGAGTTCTTCATGGACCCGTTCTTCTGCAAGTTTGCGTTTCGACGCGCCTCGCTGCGCCGCGGTCAGCTCGATCGCGCCTGCTACGAGTTCGGTGGTCCTCCAGGGTCGCGCACCGTCGTCGGATTCGGAGATTGTGGCCTCGCCGGCAAGAATTCGATCAAGAAGTGTCCAACAGGTCCAGTCAAGGAGTCCGTCCAGCGGCTCCCGCGTCTCTGTGAAGTTGTCGTGGTCGACGAATACCGCACAAGCAAGAAACACCATGAGTGCAGCGCGGTTGTCGACCTCGAGAACCAGCAAGGGGAGCGTGTCTGCCGCGACAGCGTTGTGCGCAAGTACTCGATCCACAAGGTACTGCACTGCCTGAAGAAGCACGGCAGGTGCAGAAAGACGGAGGACCGCGACGTGTACGCGGCGAACAGCATGCTCGAGATCTTGCAGCACCAGCTCGCGGGCGTATCTGAGCGTCTCCCCGGTCTGCAACGACGACCCAGGAGCTGATCAGGTCTCTCCACCTTCACCACCGTTCCGCGCATCCAGTGGGTGGTCCGACGAGAGAGAGAGAGAGATGTCGTAGTGGCATGGACATTCATCTGGGTGCTCCCAGTCACATGGGAGCGAGTCTGTGAGAGCAGACTCACGGCTAACAGCCGGCACTTTTCACAAGCACAAGGGGACCAGCATTACGGAGCGTCGGCTCCAAGGACGACGGCTTCCTCAGCATTTTCACGAGACGAGGCGCAGTCGCACAGAGTCATGTTCCATAATGCAGTGGGAGCGTACCGACCAACCGTGTCATGCCGGAGGCGGTGCACTTCCAGTGGTTCTACCTTGTTGCTGCCGTGTAGCTAAACCTTCTCACCGCGGCGACCGGCGCCGCGTGTCTTCTGTAGCTTGTCGGGGTTGACTTCGTCCCACTCGACACCAATAATGCGGTTCATGAAGTGAGACTCCTGCTGCTTCTCGGGGCTCTCTTCGCGCTCCTTGAACACGTTGAAGCACGTCTTGCACACACGCTTCGGGTCGTGGTTGCCGGCCCCGCGGCGGATGCGGCCCGGGAAGCCCATGGGGAACTTGACCATCTCGACGTACACGCCAGCACAGTCGCCGCACGCGAGCCGCCCACAGTGCGTGCAGTTGTACTTGCGCACGCCAAACTTGAACTTCTTGTGGCAAAGCATGCACGCCAACCGCTCCTTCTCCGTGATGTGCGTCGGTGGGAAGTAGATGTGGCCGAGCAAAAACTTGACCGACGGGCGGTTCAGCTTCTCGAACACGTTCTTGCCGTCCACGTCCTCGACGTCCATCTTGGCGCCAGCGCGCACGAGCGCGCCGGCAATGTGCAGCATTCCTCGAGAGATGGCCGTGTGGATCACCGTGTGGCTCTCGTGCATGTCGTTTGGGTTCGCGCCATATTTGAGCAGCATGCGCGGGATCAAGATCTCGTCGGTCTTGGCCGTGATCACCGAGATGATGAGCGGCGTCAGCTTGCGGCTGTTCTTCACGTTCGCGCTCGCTCCAGACTCGAGCAAGAGGTGTACCATCGCGGGCTTCTTCGTCGCGGCAAAGTGCAGCGCCGTATTACCCTTGTCGTCCTCGATGTTGATAAGTTCGTCGATCGGCTTGTACTGGTCCAGGATGAGTTTGACGAGCTGCACGTTGCCGCTCTTGACGGCGAGGTGCAGCCCCGTCTGGCCGTGGTTCGGCTCGCGGTTGATCAACTCGTCGGGACCCTCCACGCGGAAATGCTGCACGACGCCGCGCAGGTTGCCCTTCGCGCACAGTTCGTGCAGTGTGCCGATCGGGTGGGTTCTCATCATTGGCGCCGCGCCGCCGTCCATCGTCATGCGCACCGATTCGCGTGGCGCGTCGTCATGCACTGGCGACGCTGGCGCCGGCATCTGAGTCGGTCGCACTGGCTGCCCAACAGGCGATGGTTCTTGCGTCGGGGCCTCGACGTCGTCGAGCAGGCCAATGCCAGTCGCTTCTTTCGAGTCCGGCAGGATGGGAATCGCGTCCCCGTTCGTCTGGATCGAGAAATGGCCGAGCATGGCCACGCTCGAGCTCGCCTTCTTCCGCGTCGATGGCAGCTCGCTCCCATCGTCCTCGTACATCTCAAACGTCTGCTTACTCTCCTCCTCGTGGTTGAAGCTCTCATCCTTCCACTCGCCAAAGTTGGCCTCCTCCTCATCGCTCGAGCGGTCCGACGCGTCGTCAAAGCCCAGGTCGTTCGAGCCCGTCGTGAGCACGAGGCCATCAATCTGCGAAATCCGAGCGGGCTGTGCGGGGGCTTCCATCGCAGGCGGAGACCGCTGATCGTTGTCCTCGTCGTCATCGACGTGGTGCTGCTTCTTCGACGGAACCGGAGCTGGCACTGGAGCTGGAGCTGGAGCTGGAGCTGAGACGGGGGCTGGAGCTGGAGCTGGTTCAAGCGGAGCAGTCTCCTCAACTGGCACCGGCTCAGGCGGAGGGATGTAGTGGGGCTGCGCAGTCGCATGCGGCGCACTCTTGGGAACCTTGGCAAACGCGCTCTGGCGCGCTGGCGGGAGTGGCGGCGGCGGAAAGTCCGATGGGACCTTGTGCACCGGCATCGACGCCCGCGCCGAGTTCGGCAATGGCGCGGGCGCCGAAGCAGGAGGTGCGGGCACCGCGGCCGCGGCCGCTGCCGCTGCTGGCTGTCCGCCAAACCCGCGGTGCGAGTCGCGGAGCCCGGACGGAGGCGGCGCCGACCCCTGCGGACTTGTCGGACCGGTCGGGTTGCTGCTCGTGATCACGTACGTGCTCCTGCGTGGGACCGGGATGGGCTTGTTGGTCGTGTCGGGCGAGAGCTTCTTGAAGCGCAGCGTCGCCGGTAGGTCGCAGACCTGCAGGAAGCTCACGACCTGGTCCAGCGTCATGACGGTCGTGTCGCGCAAGTTGATGGAGAGCAGCAGGTCGCCCGGACCGACGTTCTTGATGCCGAAGGGGAAGCCCTTGCCCGTGACGCGGCTGACGCCTACGCCCGTCTCCTGTCCTTCGGTCGTCGTGAGCGCCACGCCCAGGTCGCCGCCCTCCCAGATGAGCTGGTACTCGACGATCTCGTCCGTGTCCTCGTCCACGACCGACTCGACGAAGCTGCCCACCAGGTCCGCATACTCGGCCGCCTGCTCCTCGATCCACGTGCTGTCGCGCGCCTCACCGCTCATGGTGCGTCGCCGGAGGAGAAGGAGAAGGAGAAGGAGGAGAAGGAGGAGAAGGAGGAGAAGGAGGCGAGGAAAGGTCCGAGGCCTGCGCTTGAGGGTTTCCGCGGAATGGTGAAAGTGCGGCGGCGACAGCGACGGCGGCGGCTACTCCGCTTGGTCGCCGTCTGGCGGTGCGCATTTTAGCCAATCGTAGCGTTCGAATTCTGAATTTGTCCACTCGGAACCCAGTTGGTCCGTCCTTGTTCGCTATTGTAGAGGGAGACGTATCCCTCTTCCCTTGTGACCGACCTTTCGTCACCGCGATATATTCCTCTACAAGAGCAGGGTAGATGAAGTGTGACGTGGCGAATCACCTGCCGGCGCCGCCAATTTTTCAGGAGATGACGACGGCCTCGCTCGCGCGATCTCCGCGGCTTTATAGAGCGCCACTCAGCGAACCCACTGCGGAGCTGGCCTTCTTCTCGGCCGCGCCGCGGAGGAGCGCCGCCGGTTACGTGCGCGCGGGCTGAGCTCTTCGGCCGCGATTCGTCCGCAGCGGCGCCGCGTCGACGCGACAACCGTCGTCCAAATGTGAACGCTGCGACGACAGACGCGAGGACGAGGCACGCCGGGGATTTGGGTCGCACGGTCGTGCTTCGCCGGCCGTAGGCGTGAGCTAGAGGCTCTACTTGCTGTCAGCGAGCCACAGGCGTAGCTGGTTGCTGACGCGGCGGCGCTGGCTGGGCGAGAGCCGCAGTCGCAGCCACTCGACGCGCGCGGCGTCCATCTTGACGCCCAGATCGAGCACTGTCGGCTCCGTCAGACTCTCCTCGAGGCTCTGCACCGCCAGCAGCGAGCACTGCGCGAGCTTCACTTGCTGCTGCTCGCCGCTGCTCCCGACAAGGAACAAGTGAGTGCTCGAGCACACGAGCGTCACGGCCACCAGCGCGAGCGCCGCGTCCTCGCGCTTGATCAACGCGCGCAGCTCCTCGTCGGCCGCGCTGTTGCACTGCTGCTCGGGCTCCATGTAATGCAGTCCGTCGCTGGGCACGACCAGGATGGCCGGTCCCGGGTCGACCCACACACCATGCGCATACACCAGCGTGCCAACTGCGTCCGGCAGCACCTTGAGCTTGTACCGCAGCAGCTCGTTTGGCCGCGCGTCGAACAACGCCGAGTCCATCCTCTCGATCGGGAGCCGCGTCTCGCCCATGCCGCTGCCGTACAGGATCCCGTCTGATGTGAGCGCGATAAGCGATGCCATGCCACCTACGGGACGCGCGACGACACCGACGAGCCCCATCCCGAGACCTCCCACGACGTTGCCAACGCCAGGATCCAGGCCCTGGAGCTGGCGCTCCTTATACACGGCAATTGGCGTCGTGATGACACCCGTCGCGGCGCCAACGACGCTCGACCCGAGCGCTCCGAGGCCGTCAGCAAGACCCGACGCGAGACGAGTTGGTCGTCGGTACCGCCGCCTCTGCAGCTGCCCACTCGGAAGAGTGAGCTGCTCCATCGTGCGAGAGATCGAGTACGAGAAGCCCGAGAGCGACATGAGCGTCGCGGCTGCCGCGTGCCCCACAAAGGATGCGACGCCACCCACGACACCCTTGGTGAGCACCCACGGGTTGTATCCATCCCGCGTAGCTGCAAGAGGAATCTCGACAAGATCCCGTATGCCGACGCTGAAACCGCGAAAGAAGCCTCTGCATCAATAGTAAGTGCAATCAGTCAGTGACGTGGTCAGTGGCCACAAGGCGTCAGCTCGGAACTCAAACCAAAGACCTACGCTGGGTTCCCCAGGATGTTGAGCGACATGATGAGCATCGGCGACCGGACGATCGCGTCTGCGACGTAATCGGCTGCGAGGTCTTTGAGTAGCTGGTCCGGAAAGGCGAATACGTTGCGCATGCGCGAGACGCCGAAGCGCAGCGGCGTTCCGTCGAAACTGTTGAGCACCGGGACTGCGACTCGCGCCGTGACTGTCAGCTCTACGTCGCTCAGCACGAGCTCCTGAATGAAGACCTTGCGCTGCATCACCACTTTTACGCAGCTGTAAAAGTGCGCGGACCAATCGTTCCGAGGCGGATTCGACGAAGGAGTTGGCGTTGAGATCGTCGGCTTCGAAGCTGCTGACCCATTGAGTGCGTCGGTTATGGGCTTTAGAAGCGCGTAGACGTGTGACAGGATCGCGTCTTCCACCTGGAGCGCAGACAGCATCGATCGAATGTATCAGCAATTGACACGGCATACCGTAATGCCTCCCATGCATCTGCACTTACCTGGAGCACAGCTGGAGCGAGCTTGAGCTCGACACTATGGAAGTAGGACGGGATCGCAGATGGATCCCACGTATCCGTGTACGTCACTCGAACCACCACGCTCTTGTGCTCGGCATCTGGTATACGCTTCTCCAATAGCTCCGCAAACAATTGGTCCAGTGCTTGGAGGCTCTCCCACACATTGCGGTGAGCAAAATCGCTCACGCTCGAGCCGCTGTTGCTGCTGGCACCAGCTTGAGAGAAGCTCAGGATAACTGGGAAGTTGCAGTCTTGCAGGAAGTGGTCGATCTCGCCGTCATCGATCGTAATGAATAGTGTCGTGTACGCCCGAACGTGCGATAGATAACCGAGTTTCGTGGCGAGTCGCGACGACTCCGGCGGCTCGGGCGACATCACAAACGCAACAACGACTGATCGGCACGCAATTCGAAACACCTCTGGGTATGCAATCATTCCTCGCCCGTCCAGGAATGGATCATACTCGTCGCACAAATGCAGCCCGAGTTCTTCAATCTTCATCGACAGGTGCAGAAACCTCGGTGAGCCTTGGCTCTTCGCCTCTGCGAGCGACGCTGTGGATGGCAACATTAATGGGGGCGTATCCTTCTGGTAGCCTGCTACAGAGTCGTCCTCCAAACACGTGACTGAGATGACCCACGACCCGGCACGGTAGTGGCACATGACCAAGAATGTGATCTTCGTGCTGTTGTCTTCTTCGCCCCGCACCAACGTCGCGAATTGGATACCACCGACTTGCCATAGAGCGTTGGACCAGCCGAACTCAGGGGTGCCGATCTGGAAGCGAACTCTCTTGTCGTCGGCAACTGCTGAGTCCACATGTTGCGGAGCGTTTGCCGACGTGTCCAACCACTCTTGAACCATCGAAGAGCTCTCAGATCGGTCCAGTTTCTGCATCAGTGGCTCATTGCCTCGCTCCTGCAAGCTCCAGTCGTACTCGAGATAGCAGTTGGGGCTCACGGCTTCCGGTTTGGATGCCACTGTTAGATTGCGAAAGCCAAGCGCTTGGCTCCACTGATTCAAAATGACGACGGGAGCCTGGTGATCGATAAAAAACGCGATTTGGATCGACGCTTCCATCTGAGTCACCGTGTATGTCAACATCTTGTGCCGAAATGCTTGATGGCGAATCAACAGTCGCCTCCGTGGCGTGACAGACGATGGTTGAGGGTATCCGGTGGATTTTCTGTCCGCTGTCGACAGATTCGGAGCTCCATGTCCGGGTAAATCGACCACCGTCACAGCGCCGTCTTTGTTCACCATCAGCGGCAAGTTCGGAAGTCGCACCGCCACTTCTTCAGACCAGTCAAATCCGGGATCGTCTTCGTCAGCAATGCAAACCTTGAATGAGCATGACAATCGCGCAACCTGTGGCTCCGACGGAGCACTGGATATATCTTCACTCGGGCGACGCGAAAACTTGGAGTTCAGCCACGTCGATACATCGTTTGTCAGACTTCGACGCTTGACATCCTTGTGAAGACACACTGAAAGACTGCATCCTTCGTTCTGCCTCAGTCTCGCCTTCACCATTTCAGCAATGAAATTAGTGCATGCAAACGGTCGATGTAGTGAGAGATGGCCAGCCAACGTAATGAATTGTCGTACCTCGTCCGCGGAGATCATCCCATTTCCAGCTCCATCAGTTGGAACAACAAGGAGCGCGCCATCCTGAACCATTTGTCAGTTCCCTAACAGTCAAGAGTTAGAGCATAATTCTCACGTACCGTTGAGTTTGTGACCACGATATGTGGACGAATGGTGAGCTTGATTTGGCCGCCTGTGTTCGTCAGCGTGACCGCAAGCATCGTCGTTAAACTTGTCGTACCGCTTTCTCGACTGGGCAGAACAAACACTTTTGAATCGCCCGCCGTCACGAATACCCGCCCAGACGAAGGCGAACCCGCGCTGGGAGCCAAGCTAGCTTCGCTTCCGATAGTGATCAGTAGCTTGTCACCAGGAGTACACCCAAGTGCTGCGTTGCTGCCAGAAGCGATCACATCTTGATCCTCGCTTCCTTCGTCCGGATTCTTGACGCTTACCAACAGTGTCACCGGCGTGAGATTGTGGACAGTAAGATATCGCTCTACCGAGATTCGGACGCTTGGCGATGCGTTGCCTTCCACATTGATCGGTCGGCTTGTCACGATCTGGACAGATCCTAGTCGATGAATCGCGTCTGCAACCTTCCCATTGTCACACAAGTCGAACTCCGCCACAGACTTGTCTGTATGCAATGCAGAGACAACGGAGGCTTTCACCGACGACGGCTCAAGTGGGTTGACTGCCGTGATGGATCGCGTGCTCGCGGGCTTGACTTCAAATGCAATCGTTTTCCCCTGATATCATATCACACCAACGCCAACATCACAGTTAGTGCTAGATATGATACTACCGATGCCAAGAGTGCTGATAGTTGACCAAGTACCCTTTGCGAGATCACGAACTTCATCGTCACGCTGACGGTGTTCTCGATCGTAATTGCTGGCCACAGTGTGGTCTCCACCCAAGCATACCTCCTGGTAAGCCGAAATGAAGCGTAATCGTAATCTGTTGGAGAAAGTGTGCTGCACTTCACGCGCTCTGTTTTCAGCCATGCGTATCGCTCTCCGATCGCCTCGTCAGTGCTGTTGCCGTGCTTGTTGTCTTGGAGAGCGATGAGCCGGCATCGAAGCGCGTTCTGCGTCACTTGGCTAGGTCGTTGCGGAGTTGAATCCTCGTCTCGCTGCTTGACAAGATCGAGCGCATCGGGTAGATCTGGCGCTGAAGGAGCCGTCGTCCATGCTTCCGCATCTAGACTCAACTGCAGCCCAACATTTTTCGCACTGTTCAGCATGATGAAGACACTGTTGCTGCCGCAAGCCGCACTGGTTGACGTGTCTGCTAAACCTGGCAAGCCAAACGTTTCTGCGTTATCTTCCTGTGGCGATGACAACGTCGCGCAGGAGTGGGATCCTAGACCGTCAGCATCGATCTTGGAGTGCAGCGTGAAGTTGCAGTAGTTGCGGAATACGAATGAAGAGCGCAGAGTGACGAGTGTCCGGAGTCCGCACAGCTCTACGCTTATCCATAAATGTCCGCGACCTGCAAAGACTCGCCCCATCACGCAATTCTGCTTGACTGGACATGGATCACACCACGGGGAGACGATCGGTTGTTCGGGTACGTTGCTGGTAGCAGTTTCACTTGGGTCATCCAACGAAAATTCCATCTGATAGAATGGATCGCCGCCCAGTGAGATCCAGCTGTACGGCATGCGCTCATTGGCTGCGAGTGCGATTCGCTCGGTAGTTCCGGATTGACGGAACCAGATATCGACGCCACTCTTGTTCGCCAAGACAATCCGCATGTCGGAGAGCTTGCCGACTGTCAGTGTATTCTCAGCGCGTCGCTGTTCCTTGATCGGCCGCTGACGTAGAATCATTGGAATCGATGCCAACACCAGCATAGAGGTTTGCGTCAGGTACACCGATGCTGAACCAATAAGTCCGGAAACTGACAGCCCATTTGGTGAGTGAGAGATGGATGCCCCAATCCCGACCCGAGGAATGACGGACACCGTCAGCAGCTGCACCATGTTCTCCAGAAAGACCTGGAGGCTCGAGGCAATGCGAACGTCCATCTGAGGCCCAGCGTTGGTGCTGAAGAGCGTGGCTGACACAGTCGAGTCCAACAACTCGGCTGTAATCACGTCGTGAGAGTCTTTTGCTGTGCTGACGTAGCAGATAGCAAATGCAACGCTCGGCGCCGAGACGTTTACGACGGCTTGTCGATAGGCTGACTTCACTTGGACGGAGGAAAGCTTCAACGATGACGCAAGTAATGCGTTGAGAAGGAACCGTGACTGGGTGTTCTGAAGCATCGTACAATGAACAACAAACGTCAGATCTACCAATCGATAGACACATCGGCTCAGAAACTCTACACTTACCTTTGGGTCCCCTTCCCGTTGAAGCGGGTGGCGCCAACGAAGCTCCCATTTGTCCGACGCGACATCCGCCTTGATAGAGTACGCTCTTGGTTGACTCGCCACATCTACTAGACTGGCGACGAAGCGGCGGTTCTCAAGATCGTCGTCAAACCACTGGCTCACCAAGTCGCTGAAAGTATCCGGCTCATCACTGTCAACATGATCACGTCTCCGACCAGTTGATGTATCCCATGGCGTGTAGAACTCGCTCACTGTAATATAGCGATCGGTCGAGTAGTCCCAGCACCGAAGCTGGCACAAAATGTCACAGAAGCGATCGTCCTCGTTGCCTGACTCGTCACGCCAATAGGGCCATTCACGTGGGATTCCTGTTGGGGGAATTGGGACTGGGTTGGCTGTCACCTTTCGAACCGACCGAGGAATGTGATAGCACCACTTCATGCTCACCCAGCTCAGCGTCTGATTCGTTTCGAGGTCTGGAACAGTCGGCTTGTCTCCACCAAACTCTCGTTCAGCGTTGTTCCACGGTTCGTTGGCTTCCAGAATGAAAGAGACGACGTCAGGTAGCGTGACGTCATACTGAGAACAATCAGTAAAGAGCGCGGTCTGGAATTTGTCGGGCGTGATGGTGGCACTCATCGAGCTGGCTGTTTCAATCAACAGTGACTCAGTGAATGCCAGCTCACCTGGCAACGGATGCCGTGCCTCCGCAATGCGTCGCAGATGACTGAAATCGTCCGAGGATGGACCCAGTTCGCCAGCACTTGGCGTCGAATCCTCTGTAGCTTCTGCGCCGCGTTGTGGGGATGTTGAACGCTCGAACACACGCTTGCTCCTCTTCTCTTGCTCACGAGCACAGTTCTGCAACAAACTCATCACTGCTTCCAGCGCATACGAGGACAGCTTGGTGCGAACAGGACTCAATTCAACTTGTGCGCTTGTTTGCGACAAAGCAGTCTCAAACGGCACAGCGCCTCTTGAATGACGCCGCATTCGCTCGACGACGCGCTGGTGCTCTCCAGTCAGACGAACACTCGACTCCTCCAACATCCGCCGCATCTCAGAAGCGCTCGTCAGGTATTTTGCAAACGCAGCCCAGTTGCTTGCCACGTGTCCAGGTACAGAACCGCCGTTCTGTCTCGAAAAGTGCACGCGTAAGATCTGCATTGCGCTGGAAACGCGCACGCCGATCTTCTCGACACTCATGACAAAATCTGCAGCCTTCACTCCAACTAAACGGTTGAGGTCATGCACGATATCGCCCTCGGACTGAAGTGCACGATCCGCCATATCGCCCGCACCGAGCATGACGCTACCGAACACTTCACCGCACGTAATCCACATGCTGGACGACGGCAGGTCGTCGCTTGTTGCGCTACTCTCTTCGTTCGCCTCCCAAAGCGACATCACGCACGGAGCTACAAGGATTTTCAATGACCACCGCGGCGTTGGTTGATATACTGTATGACGAGCCCCGCGCAGATCACGTTGCACATGTCGGCTCGCAACGGATGGAGGACTTGCAAACAACGCTGTGGGATGACTGCGGAAGAATTCAGTAAGAAGCAGAACTGCGTGCGCAGATATGTGCAGCTGGAATGCTTGCACGTCCAAGAAGACGCTGCCCTCATGGCCGTCGGGGAAGCTCCATCGGCATGAGATCAACTTCTCTTGGTAGTTGTCAACTGTCAGTTGCCACAGCGTTGGGTCCGCGTAAGCGCCAAAAACGACTTCTTCGCATGTCGATCGCTCGATGTTGTCCATTCTGATACCCGTTCGGCAGCCGACCGCGACATTTTGAATCGAGGCTCTGCCACATCGCTCCACAACGCTGTGAACGCCATGAAGCGTCGCAACCCGGCAATGAATGGATGCTGCCGCCGTGATCAAGTTCACTTCCACGCCGTCACACTTGACCTCGAACATACTGAGCGCGGGAGATTCCTGCTCCACGACCTCACTTTCACCTTCAGTCTCGTTACCGTCGCAAGTTACCTCAAAATCATCAAATGCCGGCCGTTCTGCTTGAACAGCATCTGACACCGACGAGACTGCTTGCAACATTCCGAGGATGTGTGATACGATGATGTCGTAGGATGCTTTATGCATGTCCACCCGGATTTTCGTGACGGAAATCACCAGTGCCGCTGATGTCGAGACCGAGTCTCCCGGGCCGATAGACCAAGCCGCATTGAACGGGCACAAGATCGTCTCCACCACCGCAAACATTAAATGTTCCCCGATGGAACGCCCCAACTCGGTTTCGAAAAGTCCGGCATCGTTCCACAGAAGTGCATCATTACCAAATGGTCGCTCGGTAGTGCTGAACAATTCGAGGTTCACGATCGCGCCATAGATCTTCCCTGCTCGACATCCAATCCAGCAATCGGATTTACCGAATCGAGTTGAATGAGGCTGAGGCCGACGAGGAAGTAGTCTGGCATTGAACGGCGGGTATCCAAGACCATCCAAGCTGATCTCCGACTTGCCTGCACTTGACACGGAAAGGTTTTCCATCACGAAGCAAGCATGTCCTCGGGACGGGAACTGACGGGAACTCAAGTCTTCAAAAAGGTGCTCGCTCGAGAGGATCACGCGAACTTGTCCAAGCAGCACGAACAGCTGAAGGTCTCGGAGATGTAAAGGATCACTGCGACGGAGGGATTGACTTGGCGCCGATACTTCGGACACATGACCCGATGCATAGTTTTCGGAGGTCTCGGTTGATGAGTTTTCGTGGCATTGCTGCGCACTGAGAACTGTCGACAAGCACAACAAGCTTGAGGTCGTCACATTGAAATCAACATTCCCGACTGATCCAGCGATGAAGTGGCATGGCTGACCGAGGTCGTTGTAGTTGCGTGAAAAGAACGACATCACGGGGAATGCGTGACCACTTCTGTCCAGGGTTGTAGCAGTGCTCATGACCACGAGAGGGATTGTGATACGTGCCGAGTCTTGTAATGATTCGGATCGCCGTTCGTGCGACGACGCTCGCTGCATCACGGCACGAAACTCCTTGGCCATTTTGCTGGACATATGCCAACAACGAACTGCATTCGGCATGGAGACTTGACCAGAAATCGACGCGGAGTCAAACCTGAGCGCTTCACAAACTCGAGTAACGTCGTCCAATCCGAGACAAAGCAGAATACCGAGGAACCCGTGGTCCGATACTGTTGCAAAGGAACCAAATCGACGGATGCGTCGATGTTCTTGAAGCTTCTCTGAAACGTTCACTCCAGCAATGGCGCACTGGACATCGGTGAAGGCTCGAACGGTGTCGGTCAGTTGGCGATTTCCTGGGTGGTGGTTGGCATAACGCAAAGCCATCGACATGGAACGGATGCTGCTAAGTATGGAAGACTGGACCAATTCGACCCGGCCAGCTGTGCGCCGTTGAATGTCTGCGGTGAATGTAACTGCCACGTGGTCAACTTGTAAACCAACCTTGTAGCTCCATAGCGCAGCCGACGGAGACTTCGAAGAGAGATCATTTTGCTTCCGGCCAGTCTGGAGTGATCGACCTGCGGCAGGTGGGTTTGCCTGGCGGCTTCGTTGTGCCAAGAATGGAATTTGCAGGAGGTAGCAAACCTGATATCAAATCATCAGTCGCGGTTAGCAGCGAAAGCATAGTCTCAAAGTCAGCAATATTCACAAGCATACCTTCAGACGAGAGAGAGACGCTTCCACCGTGGCGATGCTGGCCATCGCATCTATTGCGTGCAGCTCATGCTGCTCGACTTGCTTGTGCCAGTAATTCGCAACCAGTCGAAACCCGCGCAACACGAACACCGGCTGCGGGGAGTCCAGAATTGCTTGGTGACTCATCACCAGCTCAATAGAATCAATCGCACAGATAAGCTGGACGTATCCGACGTCTCCGCTGCTTGCCGCACTCCGGAACGACTTCGTCGTCTCGATCGTGACAGTTGGAATGACCAGTTCGAGAAACGTGTTGAGACGCACACTGCCGCCTTGGATGCTCACGTCGATGGACACCTCCCACGGAGTTGGCGTGTGAGCTCCTTTACCAATCTTTTGGCTGCCTGGCAGTATTACAGCATCCTTCGCACTTGCTCCTGGTCGATTCACAACAGCTTCCGAATGGTCTTGGACCATCAGAAGAAGGCGATTAACGTCGGTTGCTGCATCTTCTATCCCCTGAAGATGCGCGGTCACACGCGCAATGCTCGCTCGAACATCCACAACCAGGTTTGTCGCACCTCGATCCAACCCATTCGTCCTCATTGCTCCGTTGTTCAGCAAAGCCGAGAGTGGCCAGCCAATGACTTCCCCAGGAGACTTGTGAAGACGCACACCAAAAGCTGCAAAGTCGACATGCGAGTCATTGTCATCGGCAATGGCGAAGAGAACTCCGCTCTGGAATAGCAAATCACTTCGACTTTGGTGTGCAACGCTTGTTCGGTACAGACTCGCCGAGCCGATTGTGGCACTCAGATCCACTCGATCCGACATGGCCAGTCGCGGAGATGTTGTCAAGATCCGCACCACATTTACACGAGTCACTTCAGCATCAAACACTGTGGGAGAATGTCGCTTGGTGTCGTGTGCCTTCATGATCGGGAAGCCCAGTATCCCGTCCATGTATGCATCGACAGATTTCAGCAGTGCTGAAAGCGTCCAGAAGCTTCCATGAATTTCCGCCTTGTCGAAGCCCAATGCGAACTCCGTTCTTGAGTTGGATACGCTGGATATTGCGTCTGCAGACGATAAAACAGCGTTCAACCCAACCACTCGGAGGAGAGGGAACTGAATGCTCATGGATTCTGCACTACGCTTTGCATCGATGTGCGTGAAGCCTCCGAGCTCGAGAGCGACGATGCCGACCTGAAATGACGCGTCGCTTTGTCCTGGGATCGACTGATCTTTCCAGACCATATCAGATGCAGATCCCGTCACATCGACAGTGTTCGATGAATCCTTCGTAGCAGTAAACAACGTGACGGCGAGCTTGTTGAGTGTCACCAATTTCTTGGAGCTCGACGCACAGTCATCATCACCAGGTCCGAAACGTGTCTCCATATCGATCATGCCGGATTGCGCCGAAAATTCTTCACTCAAACCACCGGACTGCGCTCTCTTGGCTTTTGTCCCAATTTCCGTCACCATCTTCGTGACCTCCATGCATGTCTCGAAGTTCAGCTGTGCAACAGCCTCACCGAGTGAGATGTCCAGCACATCAGCATGGCTAGTTTCTTGCCTGCTTGCTGGTGCAACCAAGTCGCTCACATTGAACTCGGACAACTGAGCAAATCGAAGTCGGATCGCAGAGTGAACGCTTCGTTGTTGAGCAGATCTCGACATGTGGTCGGTCGACTGCGTCACACTTGGCAGCGACGATGAACCTTGGCACCAATGAAACGTCGAGCGGGCAAACAGTACAAACAGGTCGGGTTCGAGATGCTGGCGTAAATTGATGGCCGGAGATTCGTCAGTCGATCGCAGTAGCTTATAGGCACGAACGATCTCGCTCAAGGCGCGCCGCATCGTCGATGTGGTCGAAATCGCGATGCCGTTGCTAGCCCAAGCACTTGTGATCGCGTTCTCCAAGATTCCTTCATCCAGGATGCGCTCCTTGATACCGATTGATGCTGACACTTGCTCGCATATTCTGGAAATGGTTGCCTTCGAGACACAAGAGCGTTTTCCTTCATCCCAAT
Source organism: Phytopythium kandeliae (assembly GCA_023338135.1). NCBI lineage: Eukaryota > Oomycota > Peronosporomycetes > Pythiales > Pythiaceae > Phytopythium > Phytopythium kandeliae. The sequence goes on along the minus strand of JAADYC010000079.1, from coordinate 24,179 downwards.
TCACCGAGCACGAGCATGGAGCGTCTCTGGAAAGCTTGCTCCTCTCTGCTTGAGTGTCACGCACTTCCAATGTTCTCCAGACCGGTATCTCCGTATCAAAACTGACTTTGACAAGCTCGAAGCTCCGGGAATGTCGCTTGCTCATGCGCTTCGCCTCGTCCCCAAAGAATGAAGCGGTGAAGTAGGGATGCGACACATAGTCTGAATACGACGATGTGTCCACCGAGCCCCACTTCAAAAGCGATTCACCTTTGCCTGCGCTTGCGTCCTTATACCCGCTGATTGACACGATCTCGACGTTCTCGACTTCAAACACCAGATCAATGGCTTCTTTCTCGTTTGCCCGTGCAAGAAGCGCTTCAAGAGCCACGTACGTGAGCGTCAAGCTGAGTATTGGCGCCGGCGGCCGAGACACTTTGCCCTTCTTCTTTCCGGGAGTCGACACTTTTACCATTCCGAGATGGGCGACAGGTACGAATTGTTCGTCTGGCTCCTCGCTCGTCTCGGACACCTCCTGTTCTCGTGAACCATCGTCCTTCTCGTGCTTTCGCAGTGTCAGAGAAACAGAACTCACGCAAACTCTTACGCAAGAAACGATGCAAGGTGGCGGCGCGATCTCAGCATCTTGATCCTTCGTCGACAATTCTTGGATGGAACGTCGGCGTTGTTCAGCTTGTTGGAGAGAACGCGTTGATTCCGCGAGTAGCTCCACCATCAGTTCATCCTCTTCTTCGTCTTGCTCCGGAGCAACGATATTCATAGCCCAGCTCATCCATGAGCCTTTCGCTTTTCCTGCTTTAGAGTCTGTTTGCTGTGCGGCTTGTTTCGAGGATTGATCTGCTTTCACAATACCGCGGCGTTGATCGGCGCTTGTCGGCGTTCGTTCCAAAGGCGATCTCGGTATGCTTTGCTTGAGTGTCTTACTTGTCAGTGCGGGAGATCGTGGTGTCTGTTTCGTCGTTTCGTTCGCTTTGCGGGTTGCACTCTGGATAAGCTGCACGACCATCTCGAGCTGACGATCGCTGAGTGAGAACAGCAATTCTCCGACAAAAACGTCGACCTCATGCATGACAGCAACACTTGGACGACTGCATGAGTACGAGTAGAATGGGTCGCGCGCGTTCGATGGCTCGTACACGAATAGGCCGTCAAGATCAAATATCTTGGAGAAGTTGCTGAGCCCTGCAGCAGAAGACGCTACGGCACCTTCACCCCTTTGATCTTCAGCCACAGCTGAAGGTCGGAGCAGGAATTTTCCGCGGGCTGACACGGTTGTTCTCGTCAAGACGGGTACCTCATACCCAACAGCTTTGCGCCGGACGCGGTCGAGGTACGGATCCCCCGTCGATGGTTCCGAAGTGGAGTATCGATCGAGGAAAATGGTGAGGTCTTTGGCATCGATGCGCTGTGTGGTGGGAGCATAGCGAATGATTTACAAAGTCAGTGCATATAAACTGCGGGATCCTGTCAAGAGGTTGTGTACGTAGCGAACCAACCGACCTTTCCAATTGTTTGATCCGGGCCAGTTGGGTTCTCGAACCCCTTTGCCCAGGCATTGAGCGCGTTGGCAGAGTAAAAGTCAAGTGTCTAGCGCAGCACACTCACCCGATTAGCAAGTCATACCAGGGCAGCAAGTAGACGTTTAGGACGTACCCCGAGCGCGACAGATAGCACAATATCTTCTTGCTCAAACTTGAGCACGAGATTATTGACCTGCAAAATGCGTCGAGCCACGCATGCACCACAATATTGTGGCATGTTAGCTGTGACTGACCGCTGGTCGCCGTGCACCGCATATGTCTCCAATGAACCTGAACGCTGATGTTAGCGAGGATTTTCTGCAGTGTATCATGGAGCCAGCCAGACTTTGGCTGGTCAATCTTCTGCGGTGGCGGCTCCGCGTCCCCGCCCGAATCAACCTCGAGCGCCGAGCTTCACGTTGCACACATCGAAAACAGCGTCAGTGAGGAAGCCAACACAGTCTAACCGGGAAGGACGATTCGCACGCGTGGGTCGAATCTGACGACGCCGACCGCGAGGATCGCCGAGCGACCCGCTCCGCCTCGGTTCGCGACACGAGGATGAGCTCGATCGTGTAGAGCTTAACCTCTATAGGCTGTGAAAGTAGCTGCGTCCACGGGATGTGTATGCGTAGTTCCTGCGAGCGACGCGGCTGTGAGGAAGTCCGCGAGCAAATGCAACAACCACGAAAAGCACGGCGGTTCGCACCCGAATGAACCCGCGCGCAAAGTCAAACGACGACGGGATCTCCAGACTTTCCTGCGCACATGTCCACAGCATCGGAGAAAGCAGCGCACGAGGCTCAGTAGGGCGGCTGGGCAGCAGCGAGGCACGCGTCCGATGCGAGTCGCACCAGCAGCACGTGGCGCTTGATCTCCAGATCGTTAAGCACCAGGTCGCCACCGAAGAGCCCGAGACCCTCGAGCTGAATGCCCTCGATGTACTTGCTCAGGTAGAACTGTAGGTTCTGCGCGATATACCCGCGCAGCGGCGACGACAGGATGTCCAGCATGGTCGCCGCTGCCATGTTGACGGCCGTCTTCCTCGACGTTTCCCCTCGTCAATTCTGCGCTGACATGCAGGCGCTGTGCGGAGCGAGTTTTGTCCAATCATGAGCTCGTGACATGTGAATTTCAGCCTATTAGGATGCTGTATTGTGCTGGATCGTCGCTGAGTTGGAATGGTGACGTGGACGCCCTGACGATCGAAATCTATTGACACAACGGAAAAGAATCGGAGCCTGTGCACTAAATACTAAATCAGCAACCTGTCCGTCTGTTCGTTCGGCCGTCCGTCCCAGCTGCGACCCCAGTCGACGGCGTCTTAGTCGCCTTCGTCTCCAGTGGACACGGAAGGCGACGGCAGTGAGAAGTCCGAGTCGTAGTCGATCAGCCCGTACTCGTCGTAGCCGTCGCTGTAGATCTCGCTGCCTCCAGTGAAGCATTCGCCTTCGCTCTCATCCTGAGCAGACTCGGAGCCCGACTCGGTGTAGTACTCGTCGTCGTCGAAGTCGAAGATGGGCATCCATTCGAGCTGCTTGCGAGCGGTCTCGCACATGGTTTCGCACTCGGCAAAAAGCTCGTCTGCAGGCGCCGCAGAGGCATCGTTAGTAGAGCCAGCGGCAGCCAACGCACCGCATCTACAGTATACATTTCAACGCACCAGCGATCGCGTCGTTGACGAACGGCTCCTGCCCAAAGTTGATCCGGATCGCATTCGACGAGTCGACACCCACGGCGGGGTACCACTCGTCATGAATACACTCATAGAGTTGTTCTGGACCTGTGGCATCATGAACGCGCGGCCGCACAAGTGTGAGAGAACAGCACACGATGTCGCCCGAAGCAGTGGGAACTCACGATCAATCATGGTGCCGTTGTGCGTGAACGTCACGAACGACTTCCCCTCCGCCATGGAGCGACGGACGCAGCAGCCGACAGTATCGTTGGTTCCGAACGCTGGTCCAAACTCTTGTCCCTGTCGTAAGTATACATCGCTCGGGTTAGTGGCGACAGTCAACGCATCCATTGAAGAAGCGTTCTAATAGCCGTACCCGGTTGGAGTGGAACGCGTGTCCGTCGTCACCATGGTAGCCGTAGGACCGGAAATCCCACCCAGGTTGGCGATCGACGAGTGGGAAGCGGCCAGTGACGATCCCAATGGACGTCACGTCCAAGCCATGCAGTCGAATCGCCGACTCCTTGAGCCGCTTCGTGATGGAGACTTCAAAGTATCCGCTGCTGACAGCGCCGACCTGGTACTCCTCCTGGCCAGTCTGCGGGTTCTTGCGCTTGAAGATAGCAATGTGGAACTTGGCGGGGAATGGCACGTTGCTCCGGACACACCGGTCGTCACCGAGGACGTCCCCGTCGTAGGCAAAGTCAATCACCCGCGTGGAGCACACCTGAGGGTTGTGGAGCGAGATGATCCTGTGCCATGCGCATCGGAAGGATCGAGGTGAGTGAGATCCCACGGCATTCGTATCGCCCATGATAGCAGACGAAGATTGACGCACTCTTGCTCGTCCGCGACGCGTCCGCGGTAATACCTCGTGGCGTCAATGTCGGCGAATGACGGCACGGCGGTGATCGCGTGGGTCAAGATCTGGTACACGCGGCTCTCGGAGCAATCCCTATCCGTCATCACCGCGCACTCGTTCTGTCAGTCATCGCGCTCTATCGCCGGGTCGAGAGCCAATAGCGGCGACGAATACGCACAAAGGGAAGAGTGCGCGCAGCTGCGGCGTCAGCACAACGGGCACGTCACCGCTCCGCGCGCCGGGCAGGGCAAAGTTGACGGTCTCCCAGCGCGCGCAGAAGAGCGCCTTCCAGACGGGGAAGCGCGGCAGCACCGCAGTCGCCACGAACTTGGACGCGCACGTGAAGGCCTCGATCTCGCGAGGAGTCGCGAAGCCCAGCAACGCGGCGACAAGGGCGTCGTCGAGCGCTTGGATCGGCGCCATCGCAGCGCTAGCAGGCGAGTGTCTGGTGGGAGGGCGACAGCGACTCGGCAGCGGTGGCGGCCGATGGGTGGCGGCCAGCGAGAAAGCGGGAATGGATGCGCTGCCATCCCGGTCGCTCGCTCGCTCGCACGCTCGCTCGCTTTCACTCGCTTCAGCCGTCGCGAGGCAGAAATCAAGCCGAGACATTCCGCGAGCCTGCCAAATAGCCTGCGTTCCCGCTTGATCACTGTATGCATGCCGCTTGAGAGGTTCAGATGTTGGCTCAAAGAGACGCACATGGCCAAAGGATCGGCGAATTACACTCGCTGTTTGTATCGCTCACAAACCGACGCGGTGCCTGTCACATAGACTGGCGACGACAGGATGCAAAAACGTGATTGTCAGGTGACGCCGAAGCGTCACGCCACCACGACGCACCCATCTGCTTCAGCATTGGCCCATCATACTGAACTGCAGTCAAATCCGAGTCGACGGCCGCGACCAAGCAGCACCAGCAGCCAGCCAGCAACAACATCCGTCTCGGCCACCCAACAACGACCAACGATCGAACGGACGGCAACGCGTTTCTCTTCAGCCGCTGGCGAGCTACGTACCCCACGGGGAAGCGCAACCTCGCCGCGGCGCACTCCGCTACTACTCAGCTAATGTGGGCATTGCGCAGCGCCTTGGCGCGGCACGGACCAGCCGACGTCTGGATGGGCTCGCCCTTGTACGTGGCGACGCCCTGATCGTCCGTGAGCAGGTCGACCGCCGCCTTCTCCCACACCTTCTGCTTCTTGAGCTGCGCGGCCGACAGCGCGTCGCCCGACTCGGACGAAATGAACACGCGCTCACCCACCTTGGCGTCGGCCGGCGGCTCGATGAACTCGACGCGCTCGTGGGCCTCGTCCGACGCGCACAGCACCATGCCGTGCGACTTGAAACCACCGAGCTTCGCGGGCTTGAGGTTCAGCAGCACCAGTACCTTGCGGCCCTGCATTTCCTCCAGCGAGTAGAAGTGGCGCAGGCCCGAGCCGATCTGCTTCGGCTCCTCCTCGCCCACGTCAATCTCCTCGCAGTAGAGCTTGTCCGAGTCCGGATGTGCCCACACCTTGGAAATGACGCCAACGCGGATGTCCAGCGACGCGAACAGAGGCACAGTCGGCTTCTTGGCCGCCGCCGCCGCCTTAGGAGCCGCCGCCTTGTCCGCCTTCGCCTTGGCGGCGTCCGCCTGCTTCTGCTTCTCCTCCTCCGACAGGATCTTCTGGAACAGAATGTCGCCGACCGACACGGGCGTGCCGACCTTCAGGTTGTCGTAGTTCGGAGACAGCTCCGTGAGCAGGATCGGCGCCGTGCCAAGCTTCTCAAAGATCTTGGCAGCGATCGTCGGCATGATGGGCGACAAGAAGTGCGCCATGATGTAGATGGCCTCCAGACATGTGCGCACGACCACGAGGCGCGGCGCGTTCTCCTTCATGTGCCACGGCTCCTTCTCCGTCAGGTACTTGTTGGTCTCCTTGAGCGCGTTCACGATCGCGAGACATGCGTTCTGCAGCGCGAACTCCTTGTACGCAACCTCCGACTCGTGCAGCAGTGCGTATACGTCGAACGGCGCGTCGGCCGGCGCGTCGGGGACCGATCCGTTCGAGTACTTCTTGCAAATGTTGACCGAGCGGTGCACTAGGTTGCCCAACGTGTCCGCCAGCTCAGCGTTGTGGATGTTCATGAGGTCATCCTCCGAGAAGGGCATGTCCTGGCCGAAGCGCGCCGCGCGCACAATGAAGTAGCGGAACGTCTCGAGTCCGTATTTGCGGATCATGTCGTACGGATCGACGACGTTGCCGATGCTCTTGCTCATCTTTGACCCGTCCTTGGCGTTCACGAACCCGTGCGCGTACACACGCTTGGGCAGCGGGATGCCCGTGCTCATGAGGATGCACGGCCAGATGACGCAGTGGAACCACGTGATGTCCTTGCCGATGACATGCACACTCGCGGGCCAGTATTTAGCGTTCGGTCCGTCCGGGTAGCCGATCGCTGACAGGTAGTTGGACAGCGCGTCGAACCAGACGTACATGACGTGCTTGGGGTCGTTGGGCAGTGGGATGCCGTGCGAAAACGTCGTGCGCGACGTCGACAGGTCCTGAAGCGGTTCCTCGAGACGGCGCAGGATCTCCTGACGGCGCACCTCTGGCTGCAGGAAGTCCGGATTGTCCTCGAAGTGCTGCAGGAGCCGCTCCTGGTACTTGGACATCTTGAAGAAGTACGACTGCTCCTGCATCTTCTTGAACGGCGTGCCCGTCGCCGGGTCCTTGTAGTCCGTCTGCGCGGCCTCCGTCTCTGTCACGAACATCTCCTCGCGCACGTTGTACCATCCCTCGTATGTGCCGAGGTAGATGTCTCCCTTGTCCAGCGCGCGTTGGAAGAGCCACTGCGCGAACTTCTTGTGCTCCGCGCTCGTGGTGCGCACGAAGTGGTCGTTGCTCATGTTGAGGTCGCGAGTGAGCTGCTGGAAGACGCTCGCGTACTTGTCGACGAGCTCCATAGGCGTGCAACCCGCGGCCTCGGCCGTCTGCGCGATCTTCTGCCCGTGCTCGTCCGTGCCCGTGAGGAAGAACACGTCACGGCCGAAGACGCGATGGTAGCGACAGATGATGTCTGACGCCACGTTCTCGTACGCGTGGCCCATGTGCGGGTTGCCGTTCGTGTAGTGGATGGCCGTCGTCAGGTAGAACCGCTCGCGGTGCTTGGCTGCGTCGTCCACCGCCTTCTTGACCTGTTGCTGCAGCTCGCGAATGCGCGTGTCCTTCTTCTCGGCCGCAACCTCCAACGCGTCGATGCGCTGCATGAGCTCCGCCTGCGCGTCCGCCATAGCGGAGGGTCGACTCGAGGTGGATAGGGGGCCGAGCCGCGCGGCGTGGCGGCGTGGCGGCGGGCGGCGCGAGGGGGAGAAGAGGCCGACGGACGGAAGCGCCGGTGCTTGGGCGGTCCGAGGAATGACGAATGGGTCGATTTGGATCGACCGCACCGACAGCAAGTTGTGGTCCACAAGCTTATTCTCGGCAGCTCGATCGGGGTTTCTCGCCAATAGTAGCGCGCAATGACTCTACGGGGACACTTCATTGGACGAGCTGTCCAAATATTGCTCAATTCCAGCAAATAATATCAGTGTAAACTGATTATCGCCGCAGCGATTGGATGAAATGATTGCGACGGAGCAAGCAAATTTGAACCGCACCAGCATCAGAACCAACAGTACAGCCATCCTAGTCTGACACCTCTAAATGACTTGCCCGCAAGAGTATTATGGTGTAGCGTACCTTCCTGGCTGTTTTCGCAAATCCCAGCGCATGCTACCGTTGCGCGGGAAAAGGGAGATCGCGTGCGACCAAAAGTCCTGGGCTGGCATCAACTGCGCTATCTCACTCTCTCGCCGGCGGATGGTGCTGGGCGAACCGCCGGCATTCATGGCGACGCCAGGCGCGAGGGAGCGCTCCTTCGGTGCGGCCGCGTCGGCACTGCGAGCGAGCCAGCGCAGCAACAGCAACAGCAGCAGCAGCAGCAGCTTCAGCAACAACGCCAGCGGCCACAACGCGCTGAGTGGCAAGTCCATGGACGACGCGTCCTTTCTGTACGGCTCCGCCCTCGACCAGCTGCACGCCGAGCAAAAGAGCACCATCGAGGCGCTCACGTGCCAGGTCGAGTTCTACCGCCAACGCGAGGAGCGGTACAAGAAGGAGCTCGACACGCTGCGCCGCTGCGCGTCGGATGGCGCGGACGCTAAGAGCGACGAGGTCGCGCGGCTGGCGCGCGAGAACCGCGAGCTTGGAGAAGCGTTAGACAGCTTTGAGGCCAAACAGAAGCTCTGGACGGCAGAGAAGGCGCGCGCGAGTCAGCAAAAGAGCGACATGGAACGTCAGCTCAAGGACGCACGCCACACGCTCACGGGCTTCGCGCAGGCCGTCGAGCAGCTCGAGGTTAAGATGCAGCGCAAAGAGGCCGAGGTGCAGGCTCAGTGCCTCAAGCTGGAGCAGCAACTGAGAGACAAAACGCTCGAGTGCACCCGGCTCCTTGACGAGAAGGCGCGCATGCATCAGCACGCGGAGAACCTACAAACCGCGAGTGATGAGAACCAGCGACTACGACAGGAGCTGCTCGGCCTCGCTGGCGCTGGAAGTTGCATCCCGACAACGCCGTCAACGGTATTGTCGTCGGAGATCCAGCGAGTTCGAGAGAAGATGCAGAGCTTGGAGAAGGCCAAACTGTCTCATGAACAAGTTGTTCGGGAGCTCGAGGAAAGAGTGAATTGTGCGACCGCCGACACCGCAGCAGCGCAGTTGGAAGTCGAGCGCAAAGGCAACGAGATCAAGGAGCTGAAGTTGCAGCTTGATAACACGTCCAATCTCCTGTCGCTGCGAGAGCAACTGCACTCAACGGACGACAACGCACGAAAGGAACACGAGCAACAGCGACAGGAGCTCTTGACACTAGTCGCCAGTCTACAGCGCGAGAAGACTAGTCTTCAAGATGAAATCTCAATGATCCAGAAGGAGCTCAAGACCGCCAAAGACGAGTTGCTGGCTGTCAAGACGCGTGTGACGTCAAAGGACCAGGCTGTGGTAGTCTCCACGCTACGAACCGAGATTGCGTCGCTGAAAGACCGACTGCACAGCGAGTTCAAGCACGAGAAAGAGAGTTTGCAGCAAGACAAACAAGCGCTGGATCGAGAGATCGAAGTACTGCATTCGCGCATCTCGGAAAAAGATCGAACGATCTACGAGCTCCATCGGGATGTCAAAAAGGCTGAAGAGAAGCAGCGCCACTTTGCTCATGATGAGCGCCACTTGCGCGATCAGATCGCGAACTTGCAGCGCGAGCTCGAACAGTCACAGTTACAGTACCAACAGCTCCAGGATGTGCGCACCTCTTTAGCGGATCAGCTCGACGTCGGCTTCAAGGCACTCTTGGATAACGAGGAAAGCGCTACTTCTGCTCGCGAGGATGCCGAAGCGGTTCGACGAGAGCTGGCGGAGTTAAAGAGAGAACTCGCACGGAGCGAAGCGGAACGTCGATCAGTCATAGAAGAGCTCGAGCAAGCACGGCGACAACATGACGAAAGCTCGCGAAGGCTCAACGGCAAGATCGACGACCTATATCGTCAGCTGCTCGACAAGGATGACGCCAAAACGTCCGCACTGAACATGCAGAGACGTCTGGAACTTGCCGAAGAAGAGAAGATGACGTGGGAAGGACAAGTGACGGACTTGCGACTACGCAGCGAGCGGCGATTGGAGGTGGAGGTGCGCAAGGTGGAGGATCTTCGCGCTAGAATTGACGTACTGAGCGGCGAGAAGGCGACCTTGAGTGACCAAGTTGCGCGATTGGAAGCTCAAATAGCAGAAAATTCGGAGCGAGTGCATGACCTCGAGGCGTCAGCCAGTCAGAAGGAGCGAGAGCTTGGCGCAGAGTGCCAGACGTTGACCGAGAAGATCTCGCACCTCGAAGAAGAGCTTGCGAACGCGACTAGTGCTGCAGCGACCACGCAACGGGAGAAGCAAGCGCGAGAGAAGAAGCTATTGCACGAGCGTGAACAGCTCGAGCGAGAAATTGCAAGCCTGATGTCTCGCTTCGAGCAGCTAGGAGAGCGCAACCTCACACTTGGCGACAAAGTGATCGAACTCGCGCAACAGACCAAGACGGACCAGACAAACTTGGTGGCGCTCAATGCGCAAGTGAAGAGCTACAAGCGGCATGTAAGGCAACTGGAGGAGCAGCTCGGAAACGCTGTACGATCTTCCAATGCCAGTAATCTGACGCTACAGGTGCGCGAAGCCACGTGCCTGAATGAGAGCTACAAGCTGGAGGTGAACAAGCTGCAGGAAGCGCTCGGGAGCACGCAGCACGACCTGGAGGCAGCTTTGCGTGATCGGGACGAAGCTGAGGCGCGCGTCCGAGAGTTGACGCAGTGCCAAGAGCATCTCAAGTCAGCAGTGGAGGGGCACACAATCGAATTGGTGGAAGAGATCGAGATACTGCAGAGTCAGCTCGAAAGCGAGCGCGAGCGGTGTGTACTACTCGTGGCGAACGAGAAGACGCTGATGCGCGACCTCCAGGAGCGGAATGCCGCGATCGGCAAGCTCCAGCGGTCGATCTCGACACACAAGTACACATCAGAGCATGCCGACCGGAGACGCAGTATTGAAGCGACGAGTCTTAGCAGCAGCAGAAGTAGCAATGCGAGTGAAGCCCGCCTGAGGCATCGCCCGCGATCTGCCGATTCGCCGCAGTCGTCGGAGTCTCGGAGGAGTAACAGCACGGGTATCTCCGCTCGCGATCAGATACGGTCGAAGTCTAGATTTTCGGACTCACCGCGGTCCACGGCAACAGCGACGACGGCAACGACAACGACGACCGTGGCGGAGACGGAGCTGGACCAACTCCTGCGTAACCTCGAGCACATTTCGGAGCTGTCGTCGCAGCCTACGTCGTCAAGGCGTCCGACGATCGAAACGTAGTGTTGATTCTCTCGGGTCCTGACTGCATATATGGCGCTAGTGAGTCAGGTTTAGTGGAGTGCGTGGAAACGGAAACCAAGCGGGTATTCTGCTGCTGCGATCTCTTCGTCGTTGCTCCAGCTGAACACATTGCTGGCCGTTGGAACCAAGCGACATGGCTACACGCTCGACTAGCGAATCACAGTGACAGCAGTCATTCCCACGAGTGGACGTATATTTTCTTCGCCTACAGTATTGTTTGGTTGTCCCGCCAAAAACTGTCGTGGCGCCAAACAAGGAAACGGATCGGCTCGACGCGAGCAGCTTGACGCGAGCAGCTCGGACGAGCAGCGCCGTCGCAGGTCCTCTCGGCCCGAAGCTCCCGCCTACCGCTCGCACCCGCTCCCAAGATGCTGTGGGTGGACAAGTATCGCCCGGCGGAGCTGGAGACGCTGGACTTCCACCCGGACGTGACGAAGCGGCTGCGGAACCTCGCGGCGTCCGAGGACCTTCCGCATCTGCTCGTGTACGGTCCGTCTGGCGCGGGCAAAAAGACGCGCATTATGGCGCTGCTGCGCGAGTTGTATGGTGACGGCGCCCTCAAGGTGCGGCTGGAGCACAAGTCGTTCAAGGTGCCGAACCGGTCGACCAAGGTGGACATCACGACGGTCGCGAGCAACTACCACATCGAGATGAACCCGTCGGACGTGGGCCCGACCAACGACCGCCTCGTGGTGCAGGAGGTGCTCAAGGAGATCGCTCAGTACCACCTGGCGGACTCGAACGCGCGTCACCAGTTCAAGGTCGTGCTACTCATGGAGGTCGATCGGCTGAGCAAGAACGCGCAGCACGCGCTGCGCCGCACGATGGAGAAGTACACGGCCACGTGCCGGCTTGTGCTGTGCTGCAATAACCCGTCCAAGGTGATCGACCCGCTGCGCAGTCGCTGCCTCGGCATCCGCATCGGCGCGCCGTCGCTCGAGGAGGTGACCTCCATCCTGCAGGACGTGTGCACGAAGGAGGGGCTCGAATACTGCGCGCCGCTCGGCCACGACATCGCCGTCAAGAGCGAGCGCAACCTGCGCCGCGCGCTGCTCATGCTCGAGACCTGTCGCGTGCAATCGTGCGTCGTCGCGTTGACTTGTGCCTAGTGTGGAAGAAGCGCGCGCTAACCTACCTCCTCGTGGCGTCTTGGCAGCTATCCATTCTCGCCGGAGCAGCAGATCCAGCTCCCGGCGTGGGAGGAGTACATCTGCACGCTGTCCAAGGTCGTACTGCAAGAGCAGTCACCCGGCGGGTACGTGCGGCGCTCGTCCGTATCGCGAGTCCGATCTTCCCGTCCAGTCTGACGGCTCGCTTCCTCGCTTGTTGGCTTGACAGACTGCTCAAGGCGCGCGAGATGATCTATGAGCTGCTGGCCAACTGCGTTCCGTCCGAGGTGATCCTGCGCGTGCTCTGCCGCGAGCTCATGAGCCGCCTGGACGACGACCTCAAGCACGAGCTCGTGCAGTGGGCCGCCTACTACGAGCACCGGATGCAGCGCGGCTCCAAGGACATCTTCCACTTCGAGGCCTTCATCGCCAAGTTCATGACGCTCTACAAGAAGTTCCTCCTCGACATGTACATGTGAGAGAGAGAGAGAGAGAGAGAGAGAGAGAGAGACGCACACACAGACACAGGCAAGCAGGGAGGCAAGCGGGCAGGCAGCCAAGTAGTCCGATCACTCATCTCATACACTGCCCCAGCCATCGTCGTCGTCGCGTCTCAATGCGAATCGACCATCCGTTATTCCCTGTGCATGTTTTCTTTGATTGCTATCCCTCGGTCTTTTCATTTCCCATGCTAATACGGGACAGAGCACACCGCCCGCATCCGCCACCTGCACTTCCAATCGGCACCATGTGGCACCTCGACACGGTCGCGCGCTGCCCGACGCTGCAGGCGTTCTTGTCGCCCGGTGAGCGCGCCCGCGTGTCCGACGTCCTGCTCCAGGCGCCTTCCCCCTCCCCGTCGGCGGCGACGACAGCGGCGGCGGCGGCGCCTCTGCCATCGTCTCCGTCCACCGCGGCGGCAGCCAGCGCCAACAACAGCGCCAGCAACAGCGCCAGCAGCGACTTCCCGATGTCCGCGCACCTGGAAAGGCGCGTGCTTGGCGCGACATCGCCGCCCCTCGGTCGCGCGCACTAACGCCGTTCGCGGGAGCAGGTGGCGCGCGTGGAAGCTCGCGGACGAGCACATCGCGCAGCTGACAGCGCCGGCGAACGACGCGCTGCGCGCGCTCGAGCAGCGCACGCGCGGCCCGCTGCGCTTCTTCGCGCGCGGGAAGCGCGGCGTGCTGTACGCGGGCGAGCTCGCTGATGGCGACGGGTCGCGACCCGTGGTCGCCAAGCTCGCGGCGGCTGGCGCCGAGGCGCAGCGCGCGCTCGAGGCGGAGGCGCGGTGGCTGCGCGCGCTGAACCGCATGGGCGTCGGTCCGACGCTCGAGGACGCCGGGCCCGGCTGGCTGCTGCTGGAGCGTGTCGACGGCCGCGACGTCGTCGCCTTCCTCGGTGCGGACGACGTGCTTGTGTCGCCCGCCGCGGCGCGCTGGGCCGTGCGCGAGATGCTCTCGCAGTGCTTCACGATGGACCGCATGGGCGTGAACAAGGACGAGATGACGCATCCACAGCGCCACGTGCTCTTCTCGCGCAAGCCCAGCGCTGCCGACGGCCACGGCGACCGCGACCGCGACCCCGGCGGCAGTCGGCGCTGGCGATGCACCTTGATCGACTTTGAGCGCTGCACGTACGCCAAGAAGCCCAAGAACGTCACGCAGCTGTGCCAGGTTCGCGCCGTCAGGACATGAGAGGGAGCCGCGACGGCCGTCGGGCTTCGATTGACTGACTAGCGCACTGACGACGAACGGATTGATGGATGGATGCATGCATGCATGGACTGACGGCGCCAAGTTCCTCGGGTCGCCGCGCGTCGTGGCGTTGCTGCGGGCCAAGGGCGTGCGCGTCGACGTCTCGCGGCTGCGCCAGTGCTCCAAGCGGTACAAGCAGGCACCCGATGCGCGCGCCATGGACGCCATCATGCGCGTCTTCGCCGTCTGAGCGCTGCAGCCGCGCCAGACGTGGTCGGGCGATGTAGGCGAGGAAATAGGCAGCGCTGGCGCTTCCTCGCCGCCCTCTCGCGGCTGGACCAGCGCCGCTACGACGTCTCAGCCCACACCACGCGGCCGAGATGCCCGAGTACGGCGTCGCGGCACGCCACCGACTCGTCCATGGCGGCGAACACCATGTCAAAGTGCGACGCGTCCGCTAGCTCCGTGTACTCGACCCGCTGGCCGGCGTGGACCTACATCACGACCATTCGCGCGTGTCAGTTGCCTTCACGACGCGGTAGACAAGCCGGGAGACGCACCAGCGCGGCGGCCAGGCGCTTCGACGAGCTGCTGGGCACCACCTAAATGTGCCATCCCACACAGGCAATGAGTCGCCGAGGCGGTGGGTGGGAGGGACGAGCGAGCCGCTCGATGCTCGGCCGTCCTGGACGCACCTCGTCGTTGGCTCCATGGAGCAGGAAGAAGGGAGGGAGTCTCAGGCCCGCGCCATCGCGCGCCGCGTCTTCGACGAGAGATGTAGGGCTGAGCCGGTCGAAGTTGCGCTCGCCCAGCATGGCCGGCTTGGTGGCCGAGATCTCGTGGATGCCTGTCGCTCGAGCGCCGAGAGAGCGCCGGCGAGTTAGCGACCGGCCTCGTGCCGTCCCCACACCGCACCGCTCGCGGCCCGCGCTCACCCTTGACGAGTCCGAACGCGCGCTTGTGTTCGAACTGGTAGTGGTCGGCGAGGTGGAAGGGCCCCGCGAGGCCGACGAAGCCCGCGACGGCGCGTGCGAGCTCAAGCTCCTGCTCCTGCCGCGACCGATAGTGCGGCTTCCTCGGCGCTCAAGCGCGGCCAGTCAGCGGTCCGAGCCATTTCGAGCGCGGCCACGCAGCGGCAGGCAGCCGCACCTGCGAGGCGTCGGCGGCCGCGCGGAGCCCCGAGAGCGTGAGCGCGAGCGCAGCGAGGTGCGCGCCTGAGGCACACGCAGCGTCAGCGTCAGGCCTGCTCGCTCGCTCCTCGTCGGTTCGGTCGCGAGTGCGCGCGCGTCCGCGCCTACCGGCCGAGTGGCCGACGAGGAAGACGCGGCGGTCGTCCGCGCCGAGCTCCCGGCAGTGCGCGATCGCCCACCGCGTCTGTGGACGGCCGCGGCGCCGCCATGCGGCCAGAGAGCGCAGTCAGTGGCGAGCATCCGCCTGCCGGCGCCGACAGGTCTCTCGAACGCACCGCGCGGTCGACGTCGTCGAGCATCTCGAAGGCCGAGCCGGTCGGGAAGGTGCGGTAGTTGGGGACGACCACGACGGCGCCTCTGGCCGCCAGGCACTCGCCCACGAGCGCGTACATGTCCTTGCGGCCGCGCGTCCACGTCCCGCCGTGCACGAACACGACCACGGGCGGCGAGCGACCGCCGCGAGCGACCGCACGTGCGCCGTACACGTCGAGCGACTGACGCGCGTGCGGGCCGAACGCGATGCCCCGGAGCACGCGGACGGACGGGCAGAGCCGCGCGAGCGCGAGGCGCCGCGCGAGCGAGGGCCTGGCCACGCCTAGCAGCCACTGCGACGCCGCGAAGAGCTGGCCCCAGAGCGTGTAGCGCAGCGCGAGGCGCCCGGCGCGCGCCGGTGCCGGCTCCTGCCGCGCCAACGCCGCGCGGTACTGCAGCAGGCTGCGCGCCGTGTGCTGCACGTAGAACGCCGCGGTCAGCGCGACGGCGGCGGCGAGTGCGACCGGCGGCGTCGCACGCGGCGCTGACGCCGTGGCGCTCATGCTGATGACGGCTGTAGGCCAGTCGGTCGGAGAATGAGGGAGGGAGGGAGGGAGGAAGGGAGGGAGGGGGAGGGAGGCGTGGGACGTCCGCTCGCTCGCTCGCTCCATCTCTCCACCACGGCGCTCAGCCTCTCGCTATCTATCCATCTACCTGCCCTCCGTGTCTCTAGAGATCGCCGACGAGCCGGGTTGCAGTGAGCGCAGCGACGTCGCAGTCGATGGAGCCAAGCCCAGCCACGTCGCTCCTTCACGAATCCACGCACTCACTTCCACATCGGCCGCGGCGGTGAGCGCAGGCAGGGAAGCAGGCACGCGATGGAGGCGAGGCACGCGCGGCACTGGCGCGCGTTCGTGCGCGAGCTGCTGCAACCGGAAGGCGCCTACGACGGCGCGTGCTTCTTGGACAGCCGCGGCGCCGTGGCGTACGCGGAGGGCTGCCTCCAGCCAGCCAGCGACCGCGACAGCATCGTCCGCGAGCTCGCGCAGATCCCAAAGCTGTTCGAGCAGCTCACGCGGCGCGCGGTGCTCGCGGCGTCGCGCGAGCGCGCGGAGCAACCAGAAGGTCTGCCGCTCGCGCCGACAGCGCTGCGGATCGGCCCGCACACGTACCAGGTCGTGCGCGCGACGCTGTCGAGCGTGAGCGGCGTGACGAGGGGCCGCGCGCGCGGACTTGTGGCGCAGAAGCTGTCCTTCGGCGTGCTGCTGGTCGCCTTCCGGCCGCCGCTCACGCTCGAGCGCGTCTTCCCGCGCCTCGACCGCGCCTGCAACGGTCTGCGCTGCTAGGAGCGCGCGCGGCCGGAGCGCGCAGCGCGTCACAGCGCCATGACCATGAGCTCGACGCACGCGCAGGCATGCCTGGTGTCTAGCATCTTCGAGGGCTAGATTTATAGCCAATCAACAATGAGATGGTGCTCACTTCACTATCTGGATTGGCTAAAACATGTTTTCGCGGGAAAGCTCGCCGCCGCCCTTGGCGCCAAACCCCCAAGAGCTCTTGTCGCCAATGTACTTCTGCACGGCATGCAAGCTGTACGTCCAAGACAGCGGCGTGGCGGAGCACGACAAGTCCACGGCGCACCTGCTGACTGTCACGAAGGCTCCGACATTGCGCAAAGGTGTGCTCGTGCCTCGGTCTCCCCGCTCCGCCGCCTGCTTATTTACTAACGGACGGACGGACGCAGTATGGCTACCCGAGTCCAATCGCGGCTACAAGCTGCTGCAGGGCATGGGGTGGCGAGAGGGCGAAGGCCTGGGTCCGACGGGCAGCGGCCGCATGACGCCTGTGGCCACGACGCTCAAGACGGACCGCGCGGGCATCGGCGCCGCCGCGCAGAGCGCACCGCGCGTGACGCACTTCCCTCCGCATGACGAGCAGCAGGCGGCGCGCGCGGCAGACGGCAAGAGCGACGCTCAACGCGCGCAGGAGCGGCTTGCTCGCAAGCGCAAGGGAGAGAGCGAAGAAGAGCAAGCGAAGGCCTCGACAAAAGCCCGCAAAAACCAGCGCAGGGCCGAACAGGCGCGCGACCGCGCCATCCATCGCGAACTCTACTCGGATGGACTCGAGGGCTACGAGCAGTTCCTTCGGTAGGCCGAGCACGAGCAGGAAGGCGCTCCATTACCGGCGAAAGCGTTGCGGATCGCGCGCGACCGCGCTTAGAGCTTGCTGAATGCGTCAACAGCGATCGACGAGCCGAAGAGGACGCGGCGCAAGTGCTTGACGACGGCCTCGCGGCATGGAACAGGGTCGCCCATGACGGCGAACACGAGACCCTCGTGTGTGCACTCGCGCAGCTCCACGTACTCGACGGACTGACCCGCTTGGCGCTGTCGACCGAGTGTGTTAGCAAGCGATCGAGCGGAGCGAGAACGCACCAAGCATTGTCATACCAGCGCGGCGGCCAGTCGCTTCGAGGAGCTCGCGGGCACGGTCTAGCAATGAATGCATGTGTCGTCAGTGCCTTTGTCTGCTGCAATCACGCCACGCCCGCGCTCTACCGTGTCGTCGACGCCGTGGAGAAGGAAGAACGGCGGCAGCACGAGTGTTGTGCCTGCATCCATTCGCCGAGTGTGAGAAGCGGCGATCAAGGCATCATGCCACGGTACAGCTGCCACACTTGACCTTGGCGCGCGGCGTCTTCGACGAGAGATGTAGGGCTGAGCCGGTCGAAGTTGCTCTCGCCCAGCATGGCTGGCTTCATGGTTGAGATCTCGTGCACGCCTAGCCGCGGTCGCGGTTAGCGCGACATGGACGCCAAGGCGCTAGATCACAGCACTCACCGTTGATGGGGCCGACGACGCGCGCGCTCTCGAACTGGTAGTGGTCGGCGATGTGGAACGGCGCCGAGAGTCCGACAAAGCCCGCGACGTGGTCCACCAGCTCGCGCTGCGGCCTGTCAGCACCGCTCGCGGTCACTCGGAGCGCCGACAGCGTCAGTCCGAGCGCTCCGACGTGTGCGCCTGCAGAATAGAGACGCTCCGTGTCAGCTCCGTCCTTCATCGAATAGCGGAGCACCATGGAGCGGCGCCGCACCGGACGAGTGGCCGCTCAGGAAGATGCGGCTGGCGTCACCGCCGAACTCGCGGCAGTGGTCCGCGATCCAGAACACCTGCTCCGCATCCGACGCGTCAACGATCATCCGAGATACAATCTGCGAGCAACGCAGGCAAGAAAACGCACCGCGCGCTCGACGTCGTCCACCATGTCGAGCGTCGAGCCGGAGGGGAACGTGCGGTAGTTGACGACGGCCACGAGCGCGCCTTGCGCCGCCAGGAACTCCCCCACGAGCGCGTACTGCCACTTGTGGCCGAAGGACCAGGCGCCGCCGTGCACGAACACAACCACGGGCCGCGGTGGCGCGCAGTCGACCGCGCGCGCGCCGTACAAGTCGAGCGACTGGCGCGCGAGCGGCCCGTATGAGATGCCGCAGATCGCGTCGTGGGGCTTCCAGACCAGCGAGCGGCCGATGCGGCCGCAGAGCGCCGGCTTCGCCAGACAGAGTAGGAACTCCGAGCCAGCGATCAGCTGGCCCCACAGCGTGTAGCGCAGCACCGCGCGCACGTGGTCCGCGCGCGGCAGCGGCTCGGCGCTCCGCGACAGCACCGAGTGCTGCGCGGCCAGGCTGCTCGCCGTGCGCCGCGCGTATAGTGCCAGGAGCAGCGCCACGGCCGCGAGGCGCCGCAGCCGCCGCGCCTTTTCCGCGGGCGAGGCGCCGGGCGGGAGCTGCAGTGACGAGGGCGAGACCCCCATGGTCTGGCCTCGAGCTCCGCGATGAGCGTCTGGAATACGCGATTGATCTCTCGGATGCCGAAGGGAGGCTTGCTCGCGAGAGGGGAGGGGTTAGACGTGGTATTCAGCCAATCATAGACAGAGTTCGAGCAGCAGCTTGGGGCAGCAGCTTGGGGCAGCAGCTTGGGGCAGCAGCCAAAGTACCCGGCGCATCAGTTGCCCGAGTTGGTGACACCGAACGGGTTGAGCTGCCGATGAGCATGGCATCACCTTCACCAAGTGAGTCGCGCTGTATTCATTCTCTGCCTGCTGCCATGCGTCCACGACATGGAGATCTACCTCCAACTGCAGTCACGCCCCGGCCTCTCTCTCGTCGTCGACTTTCGCTCGCCTCAGCCGCGCGGCTTGGTCGCCGCTGCCGACCGCGCCGCCAACGACGCGAAGATGGAGCTCGGCTGAGAAAGCAGTTCCTGCGGCGCGCCGAACTCGGCGACCTGGCCCGCGTCCATCACCGCGATCTTGTCGCAGTGCATGATGGTGTTGATGCGGTGCGCGATGATGAGGACCGTCTGGTCCACGAACGTCTCCTTGATGGTGCCTTGGATCAGGTTGTCTGTCGCCGTGTCCACGTTGGCGGTCGCCTCGTCGAGCACGACGATCTTGCTGTTCTTGAGAAGCGCGCGACCGATGCAGAGCAGCTGCCGCTGACCGACCGACAAGTTCTCGCCGCTCTCCGAGACGACGAAGGAGAGACCGGCACCCCAGATCGTTACGGCGTCCGACAGATGCACCTTCTTGAGCACCGACCAGATCTGCTCGTCGCTGTAGTCACCGAACGGGTCCAGGTTCTCCCGAAGCGAGCCGCTGAAGAGCACGGGGTCTTGCGGGATGATGGCGAGGCTGCGGCGCAAGTCCTGCAGCTTCACCTTGCTGATGTCAACGCCGTCAATGAAAATGGTTCCGGCCTCGAAGCTGCAGATCCGGAAGAGCGCGATCATCAGTGAGCTCTTGCCCGCGCCGGTGCGGCCGCAAATGCCGACCTTCTCGCCGGCGCCAATGTCCAAGTTGACACCTCGCAGCACCAGAGGCAGCTCCGGGCGGTACTTGAGACAGAGTCCATCGAACCGGATACGGCCGCTTGTCGGCCAGACGTCCGTGTTAATCGAGACGAGCTCCTCGCTCTCCTGCTCGGCAGGGATGGTTCGGAAGTGCATCAGGCGTTCGACGCTCGTCATCGCGTTGTCCGTCATGTCCATGCACCGCACGACCCACTGAACCATCGACGTGAGCATGAGCGAGTACGTGAGCGAAATGCCCGCCATGATGGAGCCGCCTTGATCTTTGGAGATCACCAGGTACAGCGAGACCACGACGATGATGACGACCGACAGCCAGTCGAGACGGACAGCCAGCCACCGGCCAGTCGCCCAATACGCCAAGTAGAAGGACGCGTTCGTGTCCACGGCCTTCCGGTTCAGCCGGCTGAACACCTCCTGCATCTTGAACGCGCGGATGGTCTGGAGCCCGTTGAGAGTCTCGCCAAACATGCTGAACACGGGCGTGCGCGTGATGCCCTCCAGCCGCTTGACTTCGCGGGATGTCTTCTTGAAATACAAACCCGTCACCGCGAAGATCGCAATCATGGGCACATATGAGACTCCGATCCAGTATGACGCCGCTGCGCAGACTGCGAGCGAGCCGAAGAAAATGGCGAGGCTCTGGAGGAGCTCGTGGTAGTTCTCGGGCAAGAGCGCATCCATTTGGTCCAGGTCGTTCGAGAACCGGTTCAGGATGCGGCCGACTGGAGTGATGTCGAAGTACAGATTCACAGGCGCGTTGAGAACGCGGCGGAACAGCTCGTCGTGCAGGTTCGTCGACGTCCGGATGCAGCTCTCGATCAGCAGCAGGCCGCGGGCCACGATCAGGACTGAGCTGATGAGAATGAACCCGAGGTACCACATGCCGAACCATGTACCCGAGTACGTTGGGTCGACGCCGTCTCGAGACATGTTCTTCGCCCAGTGTCCTTGCCACCAGTCCACCATGACGCGGAAGGCTTGCCCAACGCCGAATGCCAGCAAAATGGCAACCACGACCGCGATGCCGTTGAAACCGGTTTCGTCAAAATACGCCTTGTATACTGCGCCGCTCACCTTGCCCTTGACTCGATCCTCGTCCTGCACTAAACGGCCAGCCTCGTCCTCCTTCGGAGCATCTTCGGCAGCAGCGGCAGAGTGATCCGCGAGCACCGATTCGACCCGTGCCGGCTCAATCGGCGAAGCGACAACCGGGACATCGTCATGCTCGTCTGCGTTGTGTTCATCGATGATGTCGTGCTCGAGATCATCGAGCTCCTTCGAGTGCACTTGGAGGTACGGGAACTGGGCCAGAACCTCCTTGAACGATCCGTCGCCAGCGATATGGCCGTTCTCAACGACGATCACCTTGTCCGCATGAGCAAGGAGATCGTAGTGGCTGTTGACCACCAGCAGTCGCGTCTTCTCCTTCGCCAGTCCAATAATGCACTGCTCGAATATAGCGTGGGCGACGTGGGGGTCCACCGCGCTAAGCGGATCGTCCAGCACGAGGATGTCGTATTCGCGGCGGTACATGGCGCGAGCAATGGCGACACGGGCTTTCTGCCCACCGCTCAAATTGATCCCGCGCTCGCCAATCTCCGTCTTGTCGCCGTCGGGAAGAACCTTCAAGTCCACATCCAGCTGCGTCGCTCGCAGTACACGGGCGTAGCGAGCAGGGTCGAACTCGTCCTCAAACATGATGTTCTCCTTGACGCTACAGTTGCGGATCCACGCCTCTTGGCTGACGTACGACACTTGACCGTGGACGTTCACAGAGCCGTGCGAGACGATCATCTCCCCCAAGAGCGCGTTCAGCAGACTGGATTTGCCCGATCCGACTTTCCCGACGATCATGACGAGCGAACCAGCGTCGATCTGCAGATTGACGCCGTCCAAAGCGAACCCTGGGTGCGCGCTCGCCACAGCTACTTGGTCTCCACGAGCACCATCGGAGTCAGCAACAACAGTCGCAATCTCAACTGACGAAGATGGAGACGACCAGATAAACTGGGCGTCATGAACTGTAATCGTTCCGGTCAGGGAGTCCAACGGAGGGCTCGGCGCAGACGACTCTTCACCGCTCGCGTCACCAAGTTGAGTAACTTCGTCGCTCTGGAGGTACGCGTCCATACGATTCAAAGCGACGTTCGCCTGCGAGACGGAGCCGATAGCAGCCGGGAACATGTTGACAACGAGCCGACTGATGTTGACGAGCGCGATGAGTGTGTAGACCTCGGTGACGGTAACGTTGCCACGAAGACCGACGTGGAGCCCAAGCGCGATTCCGCCGAAGTACACCGGCGTCAAGTACAGCATCGTGACGTTGATGACTTCCATCGAGTGAAACTTGCGGTAGAGCTGGATCTCGCGAGCCCGAAGCGCCTGAACACGCTTGGCGAGCGACTCCTCCCATGCGTAAAATTTCATGACGCGAATGCCTTGCAGAGCCTCGGAGGTCACGCGCACGCGCTCTTCGACGATGTCAAGGAGCTGCGCCTGTACCTTCCCGATACGGTCCGCGAGGCGTACAGACAACGTCAACACCACCACGAGCAACACGCCGCCGCAGATGGCGGATACGATGTCGAAGAGCAGCGCGACGAGAACCACCGTCAGGACGAACACGATCGGACCGATCATCAGCCACGGTCCGTTCGTCATCATGTAGAAGATACGCTCCGAGTCGACGCTCATGAGAGTCGTGATCTCACCGGACGTGTACGACTGGCGCGCGACGCACGACAGACGCAGAGCCTTCTCGTAGACGACGCTCATCATGAGCGAGCGGATGTTGACGCCCGTCCGAGCAGAAGCGAAGAAGCCGTAGTTGACGCCGGTGGTGCCCAGTAGAGACACGGCGGCCATGAGCGCCACGAGCGCGTAGCCGTTGTCAATGCCAAACATATTGGGCTCGTCGCTCAGGTAGTCAAGGATTGCCTGCAGCACGTATGGCTGGAGAACCATCGCTGCGACATACAGTAGGTAGTTAGAAAAAATCACGCACAGCTCCCACCGGAAGGTCTTGGCCAGCGCGATCGCAACGCACGGGATGCCGGCGACGCGCCGCGTCGAGGAGGCCAGGTGGCCGGCGAAGCGCGCGTGCAGCGCGTCGCACTCGTCCTCGGGCGCCACGCGCCACACGTCTCTCTGCTCGAGGATCTTGCGCGCGCCGAGCGAGATGAGCGGCTGCAGCCACTGCACCGTCGCCACCGACAGCACCGACGCCGACGACAGCGGGTGCGCAAGCGCGCTGAACGGCGGTTCGCAATTGTACCGCTCCTGCCACGCGGGTGTCTTGGCCTTGCCCATCGACTCGTCCGTGTGCTTGGAGGGCGTCGGCGGTGCCGACACGTAGTGCGCCGCCGCGGGCATGTCGGGCTCCTCGTCGCGGGCCGAGAGCGGTGCCATCGTCGACTCGAGCTAGCGGGGGAGGCGCGGGTCGAGTGGGGAAAGGCGGTGGAGGCGGCGAAGGCGGCGGAGGAAACGGAGGAGACGGAGGAGACGGGGAAACAAAAGGCAACTTGTCTCGCTGGGTGATAATTGCCAACTGACGCGAGTGCGAGTGACTAACTGACTGGCGGGAAGACTGACTGGCGCGATGGCTGTGGGGTTGTGGCAGCAACTGATCTGATGAGTGTATCGCGCATGAGTGAAGGTTGCCGACAGTCTTTTGATTGCGATCTTTGTGGCGTGTAAGGTTGCGGGACAGCGACTTTGCGGCGTCAGCAATCAGCGTGGCAAGATAGCGAGCGACTCTGCTGGAGCAACGCCTGCCTACTTGGATGGCCGCCTCGTATGTCGAACGATCCGTGGCGAGCATCGGCCGCCTCCTTTATCTATCCCTCGGGGTGGCCGCCGCTCGACGAACTGGTTGCCACGAGCGACGCGAAGATGGAGCTCGGCTGAGAAAGCAGCTCCTGCGGCGCGCCGAACTCGGCGACCTGGCCCGCGTCCATCACCGCGATCTTGTCGCAGTGCATGATGGTGTTGATGCGGTGCGCGATGATGAGGACCGTCTTATCCACGAACGTCTCCTTGATGGTCACCTGGATCAGCTCGTCCGTCGCC
>JAADYC010000078.1:0-42797 GCA_023338135.1 Phytopythium kandeliae | reverse complement strand
TTCCGCAAGCCGGAGCCGAGTGCAAAGGAGGCGAAGCTTCCGTGGCTGACTGTGAACGAGTTCCCTCCCAACGTTGGCCTGACGACGCTCGCAGAGCTGACGAAGCGCTGTCTGATGGTCCGTTTGACGCATCTGTACTCCATCGAGGAGCACGCGGAGTTGTCGATGCCAGTCTCGTTCGACTTTGCGAAGTTATTCACTGTCGAGAATGGCGGCGTGACAGAAGTGAAGGAGCTGTCGCTGACGGGTGTGGCGGGGCTTTCACCATCGCTTGAGCAGTCGAGCGAATCGCAGTGGAAGACAACCGATGACGACAACGAAGGAGATGACGATGTCAGCGGACCGTCGATCCCGGTGTTCGGCACGTCGGTGGTACTTCAGCCGATGGAAGTGCGCACGTTCCGTGTGTGCTTCGCTGATAGCGTGGCGGTGGCTGGCGAACTAGTGGATGCTGTTGAGTTGCCCGAGTCTGTCGGTATCGTCGACTACCACGCCGACGACGCTGTAACTGCCGCTGCCGGCCGTGACGAGCCCGTCAGCATGGAGGAGGCGATGACTGTCGAGTAAAGAGGGGCGGCGCAACCGCGGCTCGTGCAATGCGTGGTATGTAGTCCACTGCATGAGTAAAGCCATAACTCTCGGTGGATGCTCGACCTTTCGCCTGTTTGATTGCTAGTTGTCTATACCTCACGTTATTCACGAGAGCAGAACGAACCAGACGATAGCGACCCCGGCGACGGACGCGCTTCCGATCACGACGCGCACGGCGAGCTGCCACCAGATCTCGCGAGACAAGTCCTTGATAGCTCGCTCGAGACCGTCAGTGGACTCGACGCGGCCGTCTTGTGAGCAGAACGCGACGAAGCTCACGCGGCGGTTGTTGAGGACGCGCCACCAGCAGGCGGAGACCGCCTCGAGAAACAGTGTGGCCACGAGGTTGCTCACCCCGGCCACAAACGCGAAGAGCAGCCACGACGACAGCGACAGGTACGCCACTTCTTCCGCCGCGCACAAGTAGCGCAGCTCCAGCCTCGCGAGCGCCTCGCCTTGGCGCTCCGCCCCCTTCGCGCTCAGACTCGGGCAATCGGCGGCGGCGTCGGTCCTGGGACCGCCGTCCAAGGCTGAAGGCGGTGCTTGGACATGCTCTGCGCGCGTAGCCGCAGCGACCGACACGTTCGGCGCAGTAGCGTACGGCAAAGGCGCCGCGTTCAAGCCGCTGGACTGCCGGCACCGCTGCGCGATGGTGGTGTCTTCGAACGATGGAGTGGCGGTCATCGGCCCCTCCGCTTGGCACGAGTCCAGCGAGGTGGCGAACAGCTCGGCGAGCTCTGTGACGCGTCCGATCCGCGTCTGCAGCTCTGTGGTTCGCGCCAGCGCTGAGGTGAGCAAGCTGCCTGCTTCTGCCGCCGCTGCTTGAGCAGGAGTAAAGCTGACAAGGCCGAGGCGGGCTTACCTGTTTGCTCGCGCCATACCTCGTCCACTCGAGTCTGCAGCGCCTCCAGCATGGACGCTGCGTGCCTCTCGAGCTCGTCGGCTCGCTGCGGCTCGCCGCGCACTCGGTGGACTTCCGGGAGTAGCACGAGCAGGACCTCCGACATGAGCCACGTCCTCCGCGTCGGTGGTATCGCCAGCATCCGGGCTGCTGCCGTGGCGTTGAGCTGGGAGCCTCGACGGAAGTGAGGACACACGTCGAGATGCTCGCTCTTGACTGCCATGAGGAACAGCGTGGCCCCGAGCGACGCGACGGCCGTGACGCCGATGCGCTTCGCCGCGCCGAGGAGTTCCCGGCCGCGCGCCGCCAGCGCGAGCAGCAGGCCCGCGGCCGTGAACCTGCAGGACAAGACGTCCCAGAGACTCTCCTGAGCCCCTCGGAGCGGCAACAGCAGACGCGTCCGCGTCAGTGACGGCGCCGAGGCGGGCAGCAAGCCAAGGCGGGCATTACAACGACGCGGACGCCCGCGAGCTGGCGCACGTCTACTTGCGGCGGCGGCACGAGCGAGTCGGTCAGGACGCCGGTGACCAGCTCCAGCAGCAGCACGGCCATCCGCGCGCTGTCGAGCTGCAGCAAGTACCCGTCGAGCGCCGGCTGCAGGTCGCTCGCGGCCCCGACCATCCATATCGACGCGGCGCGCAGTCCGTTGTCGCCCCCCTCGGCGTGCCCGTCGCTGCTGCTGCTGCTGCTGCTGCTGCTGCTGCTGCCGGCGTCTTGCTCGCCGCTCGAGCTGCTTTGCTGCTGCCATGACGCCTCGAGACTCCGAATCGGACGAGACAGCCACGGCCACCACCACAAGAGCGATCGAGTCGGCGACCGAGTCGGCGTTAGAGACGCATTTGGAGCCGTCGGTGTCGAGCTCGAGGTCGCGACCGTCGTGGCTCGCGGGAGAACGTGGGCCAGCGCATGCCCGGCGCGCACTTGACTTGCGAATGCTCCTTCTTCGGCCGCTCCAGCGGCGGACCCGTCAGACAAGTCCGAGGACAAGAGACATTCAGTGTGCGTCCGCGCCTCGGCCACAATCGCCGCCACCTCGGCCGCCACGCGTGTCTGCGCGGCAGCTGCGATCGCCTGGGCCGCGTCCTCAGCGGCGCCGAACTGCTCCGCCAGCGCCCCCCGCGCGCGCCGCAACTGGAACGCGATCGCACCGGACGCGTAGGCGAACTTGCGCTCGCCGAGCGTGAGGTCCGCGACCGCGTCGCGCGTCGCATTCGCCGCGGCCGCGAGCAGTGCGTCGGCGCCGAGCGCGGACGCGCCGACAGCCGCGAGCAAGTGCGTCGCGTCGCCGACGGCCGCGACCACTTGCTGGACGGCGTCCACGTCCGCGAGGGTTCGCACCGCCGAGTTCGAGGGGCCGAGCATGGCGCTCAAGGCGTTAAACTCGCGAGTGACCGCCTGGCGCAGCTCGGCAATGGCGCCGCCGGCCGCAGCGGTTGACACGGCTGCGAACCGGCCGAGGCGGCGCTCGTGGCGCGCCAAGCTTGCGGCTCGCTGCGCCGCGGCCACTCGCGAGCGGAACCGGCGGCTCAGCGCGCCGGGCAGGTCCGGGAGCGCCGCGCCGCCGGGCTCCAGCGCGCGACTCGCGGCGCCAATGCACGCGAGCGCGACGGCCTCGTCAGCGCCTGCCTGTTCGCTCTTTTCCTGCTCCTCCGCCGCCGTTGCGATCGCTTCGACTGCGTCTGCGAGTCCGTCGAGACCTGCGAGGCGCCGGGGCGAGCGCGTGAGCGGCGCGGCGGCTGCGGCTGCGGCTGCGGCTGCGGTTGAGCAAGCTAGCGAGTGCTGGCGTACAGCGCGAAGACGCCTCAAGCGCGACCGCGAGCGCCGCGTCGTTGGCATCGATGAGTCGCTGGGCCGACGAGGTCGCGGCCGCGGTCCGGGCCGACAGCGCGGCCAGAGACGACTCGCGTGGACTCGCGCCGAGCGCGCACCGTGGCGAGGCGCGCACCGAGCCCATTGGCTCGACGACTGCGCGCGCGGCGGCGAGGCGCGCCGGCACAGCGAACAGCCCGAGGCCCCAGCGCGTGGCGACAAGAGCGCAGACGGAGCCGCCTAGGAAGCAGCAGCAGACATAGAGCAGCAGGTAGCAGAGGCGCGGGAAGCGGGAGAGCGCGGCTCGGCAGCAGCAGCAGCAGCCGCCGCCGCGGCGCTGGGATCGCCGGCGTCGGTCGCGCTGGCGCTCGTACGCCGTCTGTGCGTCGCCAAGAGCGGGCGGCGACAGGCGGGTCGGCGACTTGGGCTTGCCGGCCGAGCGCGGGTCCAAGGCGCCGGATGCCCACGCCGAGTCACCACGCAGGCCGCCGCGGATCGAGATGGCCGTCTGCAGCGTGCACCGCGGCCGGCTCTCCATCTCACTCGGTCGGTCGGCGTTTGCAGCGCCAGCGGGGACCGCAGGAGTGGCGAGTCGGAGGGAGAGCGCGGCCGAGAGAGGGGTGTGACTGAAGGCGCGTCGCGTCCGTCACTACGACGCACTTGAGCGACGCACAGCGGCTTCGACTCCGATGGACAGAGAGAAAGACAGACAGAGAGAGAGAGAGAGAGAGAGAGAAAGAGAGAGAAAGACAGAGAAGAACGAGAACGCCGAGGGAGTACTCATACGATTGATGGATTAACTAGGTTGTCGTATCACGAAGCCGAGGCTTTCAAACGACGCGCATGTCAGTGTTGAATCCTCGTACTCGCCGCGGACATGCACGTGAACAGCTAGAAGACAGGGAGCGCTCAGACATCCAAGGAAATTCAGGCGTCACCCAGCGCAACCGGATGGCAACCCGGCCGCTGTCGGCTCGAACACTGCGAATGTTTAAGGGAATATGCATCATCAACGCGCTCCGCGACATAGGCATCATACACAAGAGATAGAGATACACAAGCATACACACGCACTGCAGACGCAGCTAGCACATGCACATACAAACGAAGCCGCCGGTCGCGCGAAGTGTCGACAGACACGCGCGCTCCCGGCGCTTCGGGTCGTGACAAACCTCTCTGCTCGCGTGGGTGTCGTGGAGAACACAACATGAGTAATCCCCGTCGGGTTAGCTCCAAGCGGCGGGCGGCACGACGTCCGCCCATAGCGCCGCTGAGCCAATTGCATAACTGTTGGTATGACGATCAGGCCCCGCGAATCCGCTGCGCGACGTCCAGGACGCCGCGCGAGCTCCAGCTTCCGGGCATGGCACGCCAAGCCCGGCCGCCTTCTCCGCGCCGCTTCATCGCGAGGGGGTCTGCGCTTCGACGCCGGCACTCTCTGCCCTGGTGTCCGGGGAATTTCCCCAAGCCGCCGCCCGAAGGCGGCCCGCTTGACTCCGCAATTCTAAGTTGTGTTCTGACGCTCGCGGGTCCGCGGCGGCAGCGGCGGCGACGCCGGCGGCGCCTCCCATTCCTGCCGCCGCGACCATTCCGTCCATCCGTCGAGCAAGTGGAGCTCCTCGACCAGTCATCTGACCCGGGCCACACAACCTCCAAATTTACTTGGCTTTGGTATCGATATCAGGCGGGCCGAGCTGCGGAGTCACAACTCAATCGAAACCCGGGTCTTATCGAACCCGGCACAATACCGAATCGATACCGGTTCTCAACGGGTTTGTTCTCCAAAACTGAAGTTCCCATCCCAACACCCGGCAACGCTCTCTCGCCACCACCGCCGCTATGCTTCGTCAGCGAGGTGTTTTTCCAGCCGCCTCTATGGGAATCGCACTCCCGACGCATTCATTCGCATTCGACGCGTGTGAGAACAGTGATCTCAGCATGTACGCATTGCGTTTGCTTGCCGGTAGAGCGCACGCGCTGTCGGGGCGTGTGCGTGGCGTGGCTACAGCACGATGTGAACTTCAATCACACCACGCGGCGCGACCCATCCATCTCCGTGTTCTGTGCGCGCGCGCGCGCAACAGCCTGTCCGTCATCATGGATCTGTGATGGATCATCAGAACGCGTTCAATGCGCATGGGGTAATGCGGCCCTCCGCAGGGTGGACGCAGTGCCGCGCTGGGGTGTCCAGCGCGCGGCAAACGCCGGCGCTGCCGAGTCTGCCGCGTAGACCCTCTGTTCCATTCGAGAGATCCCTACAAACGGGGACGACCAGCGCAATCGAAACATTGAAGGCGTCGAGGCTTGCGTCGATGCAATCGGCATGTGCACGGAGGTGGAACGCGTTGCAGCCTTGCCTTGTGTCAGGAGTTCTGAAGCGAGCAAGCAAATGAGAGAGCGAGCGGACAAGGTGCTGACGGACGATCGATGCCTTGCATACCGTTTTCGAGGCATTTTCAGTAAGTGTCGTCTTACAAAACACGTGTGGACCACACGGGTATGCTTTGTGGCGAGTTTCTCTCGACGTCACGCACATAATTCGTGTAGCCCACACTGATTCGGCGGCATGGTGCTTGGGAGTCGATGACGCGGCCCGAATGACGTAAACAGGCACGAGGAAGCGAAAACACTTGGGCACCGCGTCATCGGCCGCCGAGCAACATCAAGTCTCCGCCGCCGCCGCGATGACCACAGCGCAGCATCGAATGCTAACAGGCAGCGCGCGCGCGGCACTCCTTCGTCGGCGCCGACGCTCGATCGTAATCGGCGCGAGGGTATGCATGCGCTCGCCAGGCAGCCAGCGTCCACTGGAGGCTCGGTTGAGGCTGCAAGCGAATGCCCGCTGGCTTGGTGTCTGCGTATACTTATTCAAGGCGACGACATGTCGCGTTTAACTCGTCACTTGCGGCGAGTATGCCGCGCCGGAACCCCTTCAGAGCCGATACGGAGCGTGCGCGATCGCTTTCCGCAGGGATACGCTTCGCTCAAATGCAGCTCTCCCCGCGAATGCGCAGGTCATTTCCCGATTGGCGTCCTCGGCCCCAAGCCAAAGCCCCCGGTGTCTCCCGAGCCCTTCGCTCTCCCCGCCCCACCCCGCACCATGTCGCAGCTGTCGGACGTCGGCCTCTACGGCCTGGCCGTCATGGGCCAGAACTTCGCGCTCAACATGGCGTCGCACGGCTTCCGCGTGTCGGTGTGCAACCGGTCGCCCGAGAAGGTGGACGCGACGGTGCAGCGCGCCGTGAGCGAGGGCAACCTGCCGCTCGTGGGCTTCAAGGACGTGGGCGAGTTCGTGGCGTCGCTCGCGCGGCCGCGCAAGGTGATCATCCTGGTGGTGGCCGGCAAGCCCGTGGACGCGACGATCGCGGCGCTGGCCGAGCACATGGAGCCGGGCGACATCATCGTGGACGGCGGCAACGAGTGGTTCCCCAACAGCGTGCGCCGCGCGTCGGAGCTGGAGCCCAAGGGCATCCACTTCGTGGGCATGGGCATCTCCGGCGGCGAGGAGGGAGCGCGCAACGGCCCGTCGCTCATGCCGGGCGGCCCGAAGGAGGCGTTCGACGCGATCGAGCCCATCCTGGTCAAGTGCGCGGCGCAGGTGGACGACGGCGCGTGCACGACGTACCTCGGGCCGGTCGGCTCGGGCAACTACGTCAAGATGGTGCACAACGGCATTGAGTACGGCGACATGCAGCTGATCGCCGAGACGTACGACGTGCTCAAGATCGCCGGTGGGCTCACGAACGACGAGCTGGCCGAGGTCTTCGCCGAGTGGAACAAGGGCGAGCTCGAGTCGTTCCTGATCGAGATCACGGCCTCGATCTTCGGCAAGAAGGACGACCTGACGGCCGACGGGTACCTCGTCGACAAGATCCTCGACCAGACGGGCATGAAGGGCACGGGCCGCTGGACGGTGCAGGAGGCGGCCGAGCGCTCGATCGCCGCGCCGACCATCACGGCGTCGCTGGACGCGCGCTACCTGAGCGCGCGCAAGCAGGAGCGTGTGTTCGCGTCCAAGGTGCTGAGCGGCCCGTCGGAGATCCCGGCGGTGGACAAGCAGCAGCTCATCGACGACGTGCGCCAGGCGCTGTACGCGTCCAAGATCTGCAGCTACGCGCAGGGCCTCAACCTGATCCGCGAGGCCGGCGTGCAGATGGGCTGGAACGTCGACCTGGGCGAGTGCGCGCGCATCTGGAAGGGCGGCTGCATCATCCGCGCCGCCTTCCTCGACCGCATCAAGGCGGCGTACGGCAAGAACCCGGAGCTCATCAGCCTGCTCGTGGACCCGGACTTCGCGCAGGAGCTCAACGCGCGCCAGTACTCGTGGCGCCGCGTCGTGTCGCTCGCCGTGGCCAGCGGCATCCCCACGCCCAGCCTTTCGGGCTCGCTCAACTACTTCGACACGTTCCGCCGCGAGTCGCTGCCCGCCAACCTGACGCAGGCGCAGCGCGACTTCTTCGGCGGCCACACGTACGAGCGCACGGACCGCGAGGGCCGCTTCCACTGCGAGTGGACCGAGGCGCACCACAACATCGGCAACGTCGCCGAGCGCGTGCTCGGCAACCTGTAAGTCTCGGTGGCTCGGCCGGCCGGCCGGCCGGTCCGCGCGGCGCTGGCCGCCTGCATCTCTCTCTATCTCTCTCTACCTCGTACGCTCTCTCCGGCTCGGGCGCCCCGAATAACCAGCGATAATGCGAGACATACGGTGAATGATCGATCGACCGATCCCTGGCGCGACGGGATGCCTCAGAGCCTCGACAGCGCCGGCAGTCGCGCGATCAGCTGGCTCTCGCGACCCGCGGCGCCGGCCGCGGCCTGCGCGACGGCCGGCGGCAGCTTGCGCAGCGCCGCCACGCGCGCGGCCAGCTGCTCCAGCTCGCCCTCGCGCTCGAAGCGCGGCGCCAGCCGCAGCGCGTCCGTCGCGGCCTTGCTCGTGGTCTTGGAGCCGTCGCGGTTGCCGCCGCCGCCTTCGTCGCCGCCGCCGGCGGCCTCGAGCACGCCCCAGGCCTGCAGCCGCGCGACGGCGTTCTGCAGCGTCTCGAGCGAGCACGACTCGTAGAAGCCGAGCAGCCGCTCGTGGAACATGGTCTCGGCCAGCCACTGCACGCGCCGCAGCAGGTCTGCGCGCGCCACGGCACCCGCGGGCCGCCGCAGCGCCTGCAGACTCGTGACCGTGACCCAGTAGCTGTCGATGAAGGGCCAGACGAGCGTGCTCAGCAGCGACAGCGCCGCCGCGTCGCCCGCCGCCACGCGCTCCTCGCCGGCGTCTGCGCGGGAGAGCACGACGGCGCCGCGCGCCGCCATGTCGGCCAGCGCGCCGGCGAGCAGCGCGTCGTCGTCCGCGTCGTCCGGCCGCACGAACTCCATGCGCAGCATGTCGTGCAGGAAGCGCGCGCGCTCGAGCAGCGCGGCGCGCGCCACGCCCTCGCCGCCGCCGGGCTTGCCGCCGCCGGGCTCGCCGCCGCCGTCCAGCGCGTGCAGCGCGCACGCGACCGCCCCCTCCGTGTTGAACCAGTGCAGGAGCTTGTTGCGGTAGTAGCCGAGCCCGATGAGGTTGCCGTACTGCTCGCGCTGCGCTCACACCGCCAGCGCGTGCGTCCGAGGCGTGCGTCAGTTGCGACGGCGGACCGATGGAGGCGCGGCGGCGGGTCGACGGCGCGTACCGTGGCGATGGCGGGCTCCACGAGGTCCTTGCGGCGCACCGTGACGAGCTCCTGCAGCAGCCCGAGCGCGCGGTCGACGACGGCGGCGGGCGAGCGGCCCTGCGTGCCCATGACGCGGCCGCCGCGGCGCAGCACCTCGAGGCGCAGCCAGTCGCTCTGGCGCACGAGGTCCCGCCGCGAGATGCCCTGCCGGTACATGAGCAGGATGGTCGCGACGACGTGCGACATGGCGCACGAGGCGCTCGCGAGCATGGCGGCCGTCACGCCGAAGGCCAGGCGCTCGACCAGCTGCGCGCGCGAGACGAACGCGTCGCTCTGCGCCAGCGCCGCGGCCGAGAAGCGCGCCACGTCGATCGGCGCGCCGACCTGCACGCCGATGGACCCGAACTGCTTGCGCGCCACGTGCGCCGCCGAGCGCAGCAGCGCGCCGAGCGACTCGCGCACTTTGCCCTCGCCCAGCACCTCGTTCTGGTGCAGCAGCACCTCCAGCGGCTTCTCGTAGTCGATCGTCACGGGCACCACGAACACCTGCGCGCGGCCGTCGCCGCCCATACGCGTCCGTGAGCGAGGCGAGGCGGCCGGGCCGATTCAAGCCGAACGCAGACACGTACGTTGTCGACCTGGTCCGAGAGGAAGCAGTCGACGACGGCGCCGAGCATGCCGAGCTTGGGCCGCAGCTGCTTGCCGCTGCGGCTGCGACTGCCCTCGATGAAGAACTCGACCAAATGCCCGCGCGACACGAGGTACTGCCACCAAGAGAGAGAGAGAGAGAGGGAGGGAGGGAGAGATCGACCGCCATGGACATGGTCAGGTGTGAGCAGTCGGTGGCCCAAGCCGGTCGATCGGAGGCAGCAAGGAGGCGCGGACCAACCTGCGTGTAGGCGCGGAAGACGGCGGCGTAGAGCGGCTGGTCGTCGCTGGTGAAGGATCTGCGGATGAAGAAGGCGCCGGAGGCGCGCAGGTGCTCGGTGAGCGCGCCCATGCGCAGGAAGTCCTCTCCGGCGGCGATGTACGGCACGGGCATGTTGTAGGCGAAGCAGACGTAGCTGAGCAGCAGGAAGTCGAGGTACGAGCGGTGCGTGGGCACAAGCACGACGTTCTGGCGCGCCAGCAGCAGCTCGCGCACGCGCGCGAGCCCGCCCTCGTCCACGTGGATGGCGTCGTACATGCGGCGCAGCACCTTGCGCAGCAGCCAGCCGAGCTTGCGCACCGACCGGTAGTCCATGCGCGCGGCCATGGTGTCGAGCATGCGCGCGGCCTCGGCCTCGACGTCCTCGGCGGCCGCGTCGGGCCGGCGCGCGGCGCTGAGCGCGATGGCGCGGCGCACGGCCGGCGCCTCGAGCACGCTGTTGCGCATCTGTCCGAGCGACTCGACGTGGCGCCGCGGGACGTGCGAGGCCTCGTGGTTCTGGCCCTCTCGCCAGCCCGTGAGCCCCATGACGCGGCCGAGCAGGCCCGCGGACGTGTACCCGGGCTTGCGGCTCGACGTGTAGGCCCACGCGACGTCCGAGAGCAGGCCGGGGAACGAGATGGCGTGGTGGTCCGCGTCCCACGCGAGCATGCGGCCCGAGCTGAGCGCGAGCGCCGTCTGCTGCACGCCGACGACGTCCACGTCGATCACGTCCGGCTCGCGCAGCACGTACTTCTTGAGCCCGACGCAGAAGTTGACCATGTAGCGCTCCCAGACGACCTCGCGCGCGTCGAGCCACAGCGCCGGGCTCGCGAGCGCCGCGAGCTCCGAGGCCGCGGCGTCGGCGAGGAAGACCCACTGGCGCTCCGTGAAGGGCTTGAAGAGCTCGACGAGCGTGCGCGCGCGCCACGTGAGGCGCCAGAGCCGCGCGGCCTGCTTGACGTGCTCGGCGCGGCCGCTCGCGTTCGCGACGGTCGAGTAGACGGACGAGGGGAGCGCGTAGGAGAGGAACCACTGGACTTGGAAGTGCTGCGGCGTCTGGATCATGCGGAACTTGGCCGGGAAGAGCGCGCGCGCCGGCGGGTTCTCGCGGAAGTACGCCGGCACGACGCCGCAGGGGATGCGCCAGCGCAGCGGGTTCTGCCGCGGGTCGGACGTCCCGCAGTGCACGACCATGGGCTCGGGCGGCGGCGGCGGCGGCGCCGTGGCCGCTGGCGTAGCCGTCGGCGGCTGCGCGGCCGTCGGCGCGCGGCGGTCGCGCCGGATGCGCGCGCTGGCGGCGAGCAGGATGGTGTTGACGGCCAGGTCGACCGGGACGATGTCGGCCGTGTTGCGCGGGTCGCCCGGCAGCAGCGTGAGCACGCCCATGCCGACGGCGAGGAAGATGGCGCCGGCGCCCGCGACCTGGTCCACCCACCCGGGCACGGGCTCCTTCCACGCCGCGCCGATGATGGTCGGCCGGTAGATCACGAGCGGGAAGCGCGAGGCAGAGGTGCCCGTGGCGCAGTCGATGCCGACCTCGCGCGCGACCAGGTGCTCCGCCATGGACTTGGTCAGCGCGTACGTGTTGGGGTACGTGCCCATGAGGTGCACGCTCAGGCGCTCGAGCTCGCTCGGCGTCGCGCGCGTCACGCGCTCCAGCGCCTCGCGCGCGTCAAAGTCCAGCGGGTACAGCTGCTCGCGCACGCGCAGCTCGCGCAGGTTGCTGTTCACGTACGCCGTCGACACGTGCACGTAGCTCTCGAGCCGCGCGAACGACTGCGCGAGCCGCACGGCGTTCAGCGCGCCGACGCAGTTCATCTGCGCGCCGGCGGGCACGTCAGTCGGCCGTACGAGCGAGCTGGGCAAGGAGAGAGAAAGAAAGAGAGAGAGAGAGTGGAAGGCGGGGCGGCGCACCTCGACTGCAATGTCCAGCGGCTCGTTGAACTGCACGGTCGCGGCCGAGTGCACGACGATCTGCGCGCGCTCGCGCAGCATCTGCGCGTCCGGCGGCGAGAGCCCGAGTCCCGGAGACGTCACGTCGCCCGCGACCGCCGACAGCTTGGCCGCCACGAGCGCCGAGAAGGCCTCGGCGCCGATCTCGCGCCGCAGCCGGTCGAAGATGGCGCTGCGCGCGTCGGCGAGGCGTCAGGCGTCAAGCAAGCCGTCATTCGAGCGAGGCAGCAAGTGACGAATGGCCGGTCGGTCGGTCGGTCGGTCGGACGGACGGACGGACGGACGGACGGATGACGTACCTCTCGACGACCTCATTCTGCAGCCGCGCGGCGGGTTCCACGCCCTTACGTGGGCGGATGAGCACGACGATCTGCGCGATGCTCGGCACGCACCGCAGGATCTTCTCGACGAGCACCTGGAGCGCGCAGGACGCGCGGCCGCGGCGTCAGCGGCGCTTCCAGCGAGGGGGAGCGCGGTGCTCGCGCGCAGGGAGTACCTTGCCGAGAAAGCCCGTGGCGCCCGTGACGAACACGCACTTGCCCGCGAACTCGTCCATCCTGGCGCGCTCGCTGCGGCACCGATGGACCGCGCGGTGGATCGCCGATCGCCGTGGCCGAGGAGTCAGCGACGGAAGTGAGAAGCGGCAAGGTGCAGGGGTACGCGGCCGGACGCTGTAGCGTCAACATATAGCCGCCGACGCTTGATGTTTGTATCGACATACAGGGTCTGTATAAAAACATGAAGATCTATCCTCACAGGTGCATTGGATCGTAGAGCAAAGAGCCAGAGGTGGGGTACGCCGCGTACCCCACTGGCACATCCATATCAATTTCAAGAACTTTCACTGTACACACGTCCTTGAAGTTGGTGGGAGCTGACGTGGCCGTTCGTCGCCACGATCGATGCTCGCTCACGACTGCAGGCGCGCACGTTGCAAGGCCACTATTGCCTCCGAGCAGGGAC
Source organism: Phytopythium kandeliae (assembly GCA_023338135.1). NCBI lineage: Eukaryota > Oomycota > Peronosporomycetes > Pythiales > Pythiaceae > Phytopythium > Phytopythium kandeliae. The sequence continues at coordinate 30,025 of JAADYC010000078.1, read as the reverse complement.
TATCGTTGCTTCAGTGCACGCTATCTGGCCGTCAAGCGCGTGAAGGTATCAATACAGCACGCAGGCGCTCGAGTCTAGCGAGTCGGCGAGCTACACAAACTTCTGCACGGGCTTGTACAGCTGCTCGCACCGCGACCGGCAGCGCGACACGGCACCGCGCGCCTTGAGGGACGTAGGCAGCGCGGCAGCTTCGCCTCGTGGACCCCCGCGCTCCCACCTGCGCAGCGCGGCGCTCACGCGCTGCGCGAGCATCTGCGACGGGTGCTCGATAGCCCAGTACGCCACCGTCGAGATCGCGAAGACGAGCGTGAACCAGGCGAAGAACTGGTCGTACCAGGTCGCCTGCCGCTGCTCCATCCACTCGCTCTTGAGCACGAACGGGTGCAGCAGGTACATGGAGAAGCTGACCTTGCCGGCGTAGCACAGCAGCTTCCACTCGAGCAACCGCGACAGCAGCGACGGGAAGAGGATCTCGAGCACGAGCGCGACCGACACGGGCACACTAATGAACGCCGCGGCGCCTTGGTGCTGCTCGAACGGGTTGGGGGCGATCCAGTTGAAGAAGAGTCCGTGAAATGACAGGCTCAGGGTGAGCGCCACCGCCGCGAGCTGCGCCGCGCGCGCGAGCGCGAGGACGGCGCGGTGGTGGCGCGCGACGAACTCGCTGTTGTGCTTGAGCCAGTCGTTCAGCCGCGCGTAGACAATGGCGGCGAGCGAGCCGGCGACGAAGGTCGAGAGGTGCTCGCGCAGCGGGACGAACGGCCGGCGGTCGACGTGCAGACCCTCATCCATGACCCAGACGCCGAGCGGGAGCACGGCGAGCCACCAGCGGCGGCCAAGCAGGCACACGACGAGCACGAGCACGGGGATGAAGAAGTAGTAGGCGATCTCGAGCGGCAGCGTCCAGAAGACGAAGAAGCGCGCGTGCGGGTCGAACGTGAGCACCTTGAGCAGGTCGTAGTCCTGCGGCGCGCCGAGTGTGTAGTAGCGCGCCTTGGCCTCGTTCGGCAGCACCCAGAGCAGCACCGCGACGAAGGCGAACAGCGGGTAGACGCGCAGGAAGCGCTTGGAGAAGTAGTCGAGCAGCGCGCAGAGCCACTGGCGCGCGCCGGCGCGGCGGCGCAGCATGGCGCGCGCCTTGGCCTCGAAGAGCATCGTCAGCAGGAAGGACGAGAGCACGAAGAAGATGTCCACGGCCGTGCCGCCGATGTTCACGAACTCCTCCATGATGTGCGCGTGGTGCAGCACGACCAGCAGCGCCGCCAGCCCGCGCAGTCCGTTCAGGAACTCGATCTGCGGCCGGTCGGACGCCGCTGCGGCCGCCGCCGCCGCCGTCTTCGCGGTGCTCGGCGGCGGGGCCTTGTGCCCCTTGAGATCCTCGCCGGCGACCGCGACCGCGACCGAGAGCGCGACGGAGCCCGCGGCCGCCGCGTCGCCGCAGTCGGCCGCCACCACCGCGGCGTGCGCGTTGCCCGGTTCCGCTGCGAGCCGCACCATCGGCCGCGCTTGTTCTTGGCTGGAGCGGGCGGCGGCGCGTTCGGCTGTGAGGCCAGCGCGGCACGTGCCCGCGTGGGAGCGGAAGCCAGCGGACGGACTGACTGCGGGCAGGCATAATGGGCGAGAGTGCGTGCGGGTTTCACCATTCGAAGAGTTGAATACCGCCGACGGCGCGCCGTGCACTTCGCGGATAACGCTAGTCTTTGGAGATAATGTTATGATCGAATATGAGTTGTTAAAGGGCTTTGAACTGAAGATTGCGATTTTTGCTTGCACTATAATACGCTATATCTCGTTTATTGCAGGTTCGAAATACCTCCCTGCTCATCTCCTCGTCTCAGATGAAGTCTGCAGAGACGGAGCAGCGGCGCGCGCCAAAAAGACTGACGCAGGGATCGCTCAAGAGCGCGAGAGAAAGAGAGAGAGAGAGAGAGAGAGAGAGAGAGGACGATGGCCATGGGTGCGCGCCTTGCGCGACTCCTACTCGGGGAAGCAAGACAGCGCTCGCTCAAGACCCGAGCGACGCCTCCGCTCCAACCAGCGTCGCCTGCGCTCACGCGCGGTGATTCAGGTGATTCTGGCTGGTGCAGCGCTGGCAACTCAACTGTCGAGACTCCTGGCGAAACCAACTGCTGTGCTGAACCGGATACCTTGCGGTAAGAGAGTCGAGTATGGTACATCGTACCGGTATCTGGCTCCATGTACCGCTGCAATGGGCTCCGCGGCGCACGTGGCGCTGATGTGATCGGATGCGGTGGTGATGCTGCTGCTGCTCAAGCACTCGCTCGCCGACGCGCCGGCGCCCGCATGCGCCTCACCGCGCTCGTTCGGTCGCCGCTGGCCGCACATACGCTGTAATATCGGCGTGCGGCTGAACGGACGCATTCAGCCGCCTTGTTTGGGTCTCTGGACCGCAAGACACCCGGAGAGGTCGAGCGCCGAGCGAGCGCACAGGTGGTCGATGCGAATGGCACTCGGTCGGAAATCCAGCAGAGCGAGCGCTCTCGCGACTCGCATCGCCGGTGAGCGTTTGCCAGCAGGCCGAAGGTGTGACTGGTAATCAGCAAACAGTCCGTCGAGCGCTCGTGCTGCGACGCAGCGACTCGAGCAACGCGCTCATGAAAGTCCGGTCGCACTGCTCAAGGTGGCAATCGTCCACCGCTTCGGCGCAATATGCCATGCCACGCCAGTGGCGCGTAAAAGCTCCCGGGCCGGCTTTGTGGCCCTCGAGAGGCCCACGGAAAGGAGGCGCGCCGTTCCGCCGCCGCAAGCTGTCGACAACTCTCCGAGACACCGTGCTCTTGCTGGCGGCCGAACGGAGCGACTGAACCTACAACGGAGGCGCGTGCTGTCAGATGTCGGGCCAGCCTCTCCGCGTCGACGTGCCACGCTGCAAAGCAATGTGGCGAGCGGGCTCCTCATTTCGTCAGCCGATGTGCTCGGGCTCGGTCGACTTGTTGTATCGGGAGCTCCTCTACAGCGGCGCCGGCAGATGGACGCAGTTCTGCTGTTCGCGCGTCACCGGATCTCCAGCCGCGAGCTCGGTGCGTCCGAGCCCCGCCGTTCGAAGCGCGGCCGCCGTGCAACCAGTCACAGGCGCGCCGCTCCGCCGCCGGCTCGTCAGGCTGGTCGCTCGAGCAGTGTGGCTCGCTCATTCCCAATCTCGCTCCCAACTTGCCAGGCGCCGCTCCGACCCACGGCCCGCACGATGCCTCGCGCCGCTCGCTTCTTGCTCGCCGCAGCCGTCGGCATCTGCACACAGCTCCTGCAGGCGGTGCCGGGTGTGGAGGCATTCCAGGTCGGCAGCAAGGGCCGCGTCATGTGGGCCAACAACTGCGACTACTACGGCCAGGATATCTCCAACGTCCGCGCCATCCCGGACGTGTGCGGCGACCTCTGCGCGGACAACAGCAAGTGCACGCACTGGACGTGGACCAACTACAACGGCGGCACCTGCTGGCTCAAGAGCGGCTCGTCGGCGAGTCTGAGCACCTACTACGGCGCTGGCTGCGGTTACGTCATCTCTCGCTTCTCGACCAGCAGCGGCTCGTCCAGCGCGAGCAACGGGCTCTCGAGCGCCGAGTCGCAGGAGATGCTCCGCCAGATCAACAGCTACCGCGCTCAGAATGGGCTGGCGGCCGTCACGATCGACTCCAAGCTCACTGCAGCCGCGATGGTGCACTCGAAGGACCAGGCGTCGCGCTGCACCATGTCGCACGACGGCAGCGACGGCAGCAAGGCGTGGAACCGCATGGATGCGCAGGGCTATGACTGGGCCGTCGCGGCCGAGAACGTGGCCGCGGGCCAGACGAGCGTCTCGCAGGTCATGACATCCTGGTGGAACTCGGCCGGACACCGCGCCAACATCCTGAACGCCAAGGTCGTCAACGTTGGCTTTGCCGTCGCCACCAACTCTGGCTGCAGCAACTACGGGACCTACTGGACGCAGGACTTCGCCAAGCAGGGCTGATGCTCTCGAGTCCGTTCATCAGTGTGCCACCGCGTCGGTGTGTGTGTGTGTGTGTGTGTGTGTGTGTTTGCGTACGTATGAGTGTGTCCGTGGTGAGTTTCCGAGCGTCTTGTCGGCGTGCAGTGTAGTGTAGCTAGTCGTAGAGTACTTTGCGCAATCCAGCTCGGAGCTCCTCGCCGGCCAGTGGAAGCCGGCGAGCGAGCTTCCTTCGCGATCCATTCACGCCTCCGTACGTTCGGAACAATCCGCCGACGCGTCTGTAGTTGGTGGAGGGGTTTGAGCGGCGTCCGGTGGCCCGCGGCCGCGCGATCGCTCCAAGGCGGCGGCAGAGCCCTACAAAATCCTCCGCTCGATCAGGAGACGACGAGACACCGGATCAAAGCGATCCGATGGGAAAAGGAGAGCCCGATCGCTCTCTTCTTCCGCCTCTCGGCCGACTGCAACCGTGCGGCGAGGCCGTCTCTACAGGCTCGGCGCGAGGCGCGAGGAGAGTCTCGGAGCGGCGGAAACGGAGTCAAGCGGCTCCAGCTGGCGCGCCACCTGTTGGGTGACGTAGCTCTTCGCGCCGTCACGACGCGGCGACTTGCACATGACCCGCTCGGCCGCCTCGGCAGGCGGCACAGTCCGGCATCGCCCCAACCATCTCGCGAGTGACCGGTCGGACGGCTGCGACCGACATCTTGACGCTCGACGACAGTGCGTCAACCCAGCCGTAAAGACTGCTGCGATCGGTGTCGCGTCGCCACAAGGATGTATTTTACATGTAAAATGCCGCGCGAGGGCTCGCGAGGATCGGTTGGGAGCGCTCGTGGCGCGCTGGTGGCGGCCAAGCGTCGACTCGTCCAGGCCGACAGCGCCAGCTGATCAAGACAGAGCTGCGGCGGAGCGTGCTGCCCGGCGACCGAGTGGACATAAAGCGCTCCGATCCGTCGAGCGCGTAGAATACGAGTCCCCCATATGCCTCAACTCGCAGAGCTGGCGCTCGACCGCGCCTGGAATAGGGAAGAGAGGGCGAGATCGCGGCCGCCGCGTCGCGACTGCAGCGTCGCGACAGCAGCCGTGCGCGACGGCGGCGGTCGGCAGCAGCCAGAGAGCGCGGACCTCGCGCACCCCTCGGCGCTCTGCGAGTCTATTGCACGCGGCGCAGCGCGGCGCTGCTCTTCGCGCAGCCTCCATTCTATCGAGGCGAATGCCACCGCGAGCGTCTCCGGCGCAGCAATGCGTGCGCGTCGTCGTGGACTCATACAGCTGAGCAACCGCCGATCTTTTGTGTGTCCAGCGCAATAACCGGAAGCTCCTTTGAAGAGCGTATATCAAAAGTATACCTTGGTGCTAAAGCTACCGGCTGCCGGGACACTTATCCGGCGGTGCGTGTCAAAGTATACGTTTCCGCCCGTCTCTGGCGTAGCCTTAATGCCAGCTGACGCGCCAGCTGGTTTCGGGTCGGCATTGGCCGACAGCGGAGACCAAGATGCGGGATAAGCCTGCTTTGCGCCGGCGCACGAGCGGGCGTCGAGTGACTTGGCGCCACTATGGCCGGTCCGACGCGCGACGGCCGGCCACCGCGTCGACTTTACCTCGCTGCCCTCCTTTCCAGCGGCCGCGGCATCGGGAAGCGCTGGCGCCGGCGCTCTATGCGGAGCAGCCCACTGTTGCTGACGGCGCGGCGGTCGGTCGCCGGCCGCCCGACGCCTCCGTCTCCGTCTCCGTCTCCGGCTCGGCCTCGGCCTCTGCGTGCGCGCGGGCCGGCTCGGCTCCTCCTCACTTGCGAATTTAGCTCACAGCAGCCGCGCCTACTCCCGCTGCCCGCCCCCGACCGAGATGATTTCTTCGCGCTCCAAGTCTGTGGCCGTGTGCGCCGCCGCGCTCGCGCTCGTGGCGACCCAGGCGTCCGCCTTCTCGGTCGGCAGCGAGGGCCGCGTCATGTGGGCCAACAACTGCGACTACTACGGCCAGGACACGTACTCGGTGCAGGCCATCCCGGACGTCTGCGGCGACCTGTGTGCCGACGACTCGAGCTGCACGCACTGGGCATGGAACAACTACAACGGCGGCACCTGCTGGCTCAAGAGTGGCTCCACGGCGACCATCAGCACCTACTACGGCGCCGGCTGCGGCTACGTCATCGGCCGCTTCGGCACTTCCTCCAACTCGGTCGCCAGCGACTCGGACGCCACGCAGCAGCAGCAGCAGCAGCAACAGCAGCAGTCGTCGGGCACGACCTCGTCGGGCACTAGCTCCGGCACTAGCTCCGGCACTAGCTCCGGCACGACTTCGTCGGGCACGAGCTCGGGCACGAGCTCGGGCACAACGTACGACAACGGTCTCACGAGCGACGAGTCGGCCGAGATGCTGGCACTGATCAACGCGTACCGCGCCGAGAACGGTCTGTCGGCGCTCACGATCGACACACGGCTTGTGGCAGCCGCCATGGTCCATTCGGAAGACCAGGCGAGCAACTGCGAGATGACGCACGACGGCAGCGACGGCTCCGAGCCGTGGGACCGCATTGAGGCCGAGGGCTACGACTGGACCGTCGCGGCCGAGAACGTGGCCGCGGGCCAGACGAGCGTCTCGCAGGTCATGACGTCCTGGTGGAACTCGGCCGGACACCGCGCCAACATCCTGAACGCCAAGGTCGTCAACGTTGGCTTCGCCGTCGCCACCAACTCTGGCTGCAGCAACTACGCGACCTACTGGACGCAGGACTTCGCCAAGGAGGGCTAAGCGCGCGGCCGCGGCCTGTGAGTGTGTGTGTGTGGCTATCTGTGAGTGTGCGTGCGTGGCGGGGCGTCCGGTGCGTCGATCGTTACCTGTAAGTAGTAGAGTCGCGTGGTAGAAGTCCGTAGTGCGAGGCGTGTAGGTGGATCCAGTCGGTGTCGCAGTGCCATCAAGGGAGCGCGCCAGCCGCCGCCGCCGCCGCCGCCTAAGACTCGACACGGCGCGCAGCACATCCAGTCCGTTGGCGCCGAAGCGAAGGCGCCAGCGCGAGCGCGCGGTCGTGGCGACGAGTGTAGCAGTTGATGGCACGGGGGCCCGGCGCGCGAGGCAGCGCAGCTGGGAGCCCCCACCCGAGCGAGCAATACAGCAACAAAGCGATTGCTCTCCTCCTTCCAACTCTCCGTCCGATATCTCTCCTTGTTATAGCGACGCCAGGCGTCCCAAGCACTTGCGACTCTCGCTCCGCCCAGGCAAAACTGCGCGCGTCCGGCGCTTCGACCAGCGCCGTTGGCGTCCCATCGCCTGCGGCCGGCTACACGTTGGCGAAGACGCCTGTGGCGCCGTAGGAGGCAACCGCAGGCTGCGCGTCGAGCTCGCTCGGGTCGTGCGGCGGCGCGAGTTCGTAGGCCGAGAAGGGCTCGCAGCAGAAGTAGCGCGTGGCGGCGCGCGAGAGCCGCGCGACGTAGAACATGAGCGGGATGCCGACGGCGAGCAGCAGCGCGGACGCGAGCAGGAAGACGAGAAGGCCGACGAAGCCGTGGAAGTTGTCGCCGAGGCTGCCGCGCGAGGCGGCGCCGACGGGCAGCGAGAAGGCGATGGAGAGCACGAGGCTGCTGAGCAGCCCGATGCCGAACTTGATGGTCGCGAAGTACGCGGCCGCCGCGAGCGCGCGCGCCGTGAGCCGCGAGAGCTCGGGCGAGAGCCGCTCGCCGCGCAGTCCGAAGGCAGCCGCGTTGCGCGGCACGTCGATGAACACGTGGCCATCGGGCGGCGAGATGAAGTTGTAGAGCCCGACGTCCATCTCGGCCAGCACGCCCACGAGGTACACGACCGCGCGGAAGACGAACAGACCGGCGCAGCAGAGCGGCAGCAGCGCCAGCGACGCCACCGTGCCGCCCGCCACGATCGCGAACGCCGCCACGCCTAGCATCGAGTTGAGCCAGTGGAACACCACGAGCTTGAGCGTCGTGCGCAGCAGCACGTGCCCGCGCGCCGTCGGCGTGCCGAACTCGTCGCTCTCGGCGCGCGCGAGCGTCGGCAGGGCCGCCGCGGCAGGGCCCACCGGCTGCGCGAACGGGACGCGCGACGTGTCCGCCTCGGCCGCCGCCGGCGCGCGTGGCGGCTCGGACGGAGGCGTCGCCGGCGTGGGCTTGCGCGGCGAGAACACCGGATACTTGACGTCGTCCATGGCGTGTGACGAGCTCGGCGGCTCGGGGGAGGAGCAACGGGAAGTGCGCGGCCGGCGCGCGCGCCAGCGAGCGAGCACTTGTGCCGCTGCTGGACGTGCGCGCGAGAAACTCAGCACGAGAAACGGAGTGCGAGAACACCAGGAATGATGGCGAAGAGTGTCATTCTATCGAGGGAGTGCCGACTGAACCATCATTCTCGCCGCCGACGTACTTGGACGCATCGTCACAGACGCCGCCGGTGGTCCAGCGCTGCGGGAGCGCCGTCTACTGCGGCGCGCTTGGCATTTGCTCCTCGCCTCAGTGCCAGTCGCCGCGCGTGCCGTACGTCCGCGCGGCGCCCGTCGAAATGTCCGTCGGGGCCGCTGCGTCGATCGACGAGTAGTACGTGTGCGAGCAGAACGCCTCGCAGCAGAAGTACCGGGTCGTGGCGCATGAGAGCCGGGCGACGTACGGCATGGCCGCGAGCCCCGCCGCGAAGAGCACGAGCGATGTGGCGACGAGCTCAGCGTATGCCGGCGTGCCACCGCTCAGGTACGCGGCGCGGAAGCTCGCGGACGTGAGCGCATTGACCGGCAGCGCAAACGCGAGTGCCAGGACGAGCGCGCTCAGCACGCCCGTGCCCATCTTGACGGTCGACAAGTACACGACGGACATGAGCGCGATCCGGCGTTGGAGGAATCTGCTCTCGCTGATCTGCGCGGCCGAGCGCTCGCACAGTTGACGGTCCGGCGGCGCCATCAGATTGTGCAGCGCCACGTCCAACTTGACGAGCAGCGGCGTCACCAGCAGCAGCACGCGGAAGACGAGCACGCCGACGCAGCAGAGCGCGAGTAGACCAATCGATAGTGCCGCGCCAGACAGGACGAACGCGAACCCCGCGGCGCCCAGTACGCAGTTGAGCAAGTGGAACACGAGCGCACGCGGGATCCGCGACGCGTACGCCAGCGCGGCCGCCATGCCGCCGCTGCCGCTCGCACCGCTCTCACAATCGTAGTCCGGGTCGGTAGAGCAGCGACGGAGAGCCTCGGGCGGTCCCCCGACGCGCAGATACAACGGCTTGGAGTGGGCGTCGCTGTCTGACGCCTGGCCGCCGCCGCTCGCGGTCATCACGTCGCTCCGCTTGCTTCTTGTGAGGAGACGGAGGGAGGAGCGGCGGTGATCTGCTCTGAGTGGAGGATTGCGACTGGGGAATTAGCCAATCGAACCATTAGATTCGGGACATAGTCCTGATTTGCGAGAACACACATTCTCGCCTTTTGGTCAATCACTACCCGGTCGCGCCATAGGCCGAGGCGGCGTACACCGGAGCGGCTCCCGGCGCGCCGACGTCCGAGCTGGAGAAGTAGAACTGCGTGACGGTGAACTTCTCGGCGAAGAAGAAACGCGTGGCGGCACACGAGAGGCGCGCGGACAAGTGGAGCAGCGCCAGGCTGATCACGAAGAGGCAGACGACCACGAGGGTGAAGGTCAGCGGATCGTCCTGCGGCGTGATCACGTCCTCGGGGTCGTCTCCGAGGCTCACGACGATGTCAGGGGAGTTCCCCGTCGCGACGGCCGCCACGCTCGCGGGAACCGCGACGAACAGCGAGGCCACGACGCAGCTTACGACCCCGAGCGCGAACTTGATGGTCGCGAAGTAGAGCGTGGCAAGGAGCGCCAACGGCGACATCTCGCCCAGTCGAGGCGCCAACCGGCGACCGGTGAGCACTGCTTGGCCGCTCATGCCGAGATGCGAGCTGTCTTGAGGGAGCTTGGTGACGACGCGGTCGCTCGGGTCCGACACGAGGTTGCACAGCTTCACGTCCAGGATCGCCATGAAGCGGATGACGGGGAGCATGACGCGGAACACCACGATGCCGAAGCAGCAGAGCGGAAGGAGCCCGATTGCAAGGCTCCCCGCGGTGATGACGATCGTGAACGCAGCAATACCCAGTGCGGCGTTGAGTACGTGGAACACAACGAGCGTCAGCATCGAGCGGAAGCATCCTGACGGCGCATCTGCGTTCTCGTCATGCGGTCCACCGTAGGCGGGACGCGGCGGCGGGACATAGTACGCGCTTGGGGGGAACGGATACTGCTGCTGCTGTTGGTGTTGCTGCTGCTGCTGCTGCTGCTGGGATGGGAGAAGCAGATCACGCTCACTGTAGCTATTCAACACCGGCGCCGACGGCATTGCGGCTGGGAAATCCGCTGACTCGTCGCCAACGTGGCAGGCGCCGACGTCCCCATAGCTGTACACAAACGAGTGCTGCGGGAACTCGCGCGTACTCGCACCGCTGCTGTCATGCCGCATGCCTCTGTCCGTGTCTGTCGAGCGCGCTTGGCTGCGCGGGAGGCGTCTTGTCGATCAATAACGCCTCCAGCACGCCACCGCCGCCGCGGTTGGTTGACTGGCACCATGCTCGTCTCGCGACAAACGCTCTGGACTGAATGCAGTATTACTGAAACCAAATCAGACAGCCAGAGCGTTTGTGGCTCCAAGGGAATGATGACCATGAGGGAAGAAAGAATGGACTGATGGCTTCGCTGCGGACTCTCCATGTTGTGCAAGCAGGTCGCAGGAGCATCTACTTCCGAGAGACTGTAGGTCGGCGTCTACGCCGCGTCTCCGTCTACTTAGCTTCCCGCTCGCGCGCCGGCCAGCTCGATGCTGTAAATACTGTGCCATGCGTCGCGGTGCGTCACGTCGTGCCGTACGAGACGACGGCGACTGGGTAGAGCGGCCGGCGCTCTCGTCGGCCGCGGCCGTCGGGGCGGAACGGGCTGTGGTGCTGATGCTGGTGCTGCTGGTGCTGCTGGTGCTGCTGGTGTTGGTGACGGTGCTGGTGTTGGCGATACAGGGTCCGCTCGAACAGCTGCGGGGCCAGCAGCGGGCCGCCGTATCTGTCTGCGCCGGGCATGTAGTACGCCGGGTAGCGGTACACAGTGAACTTCTCGCACACGAAGAACCGTGTCGCAAGCAACGACAGACTCGCCACGCCGTGGAGCAAAGCGTAGCCAACCAGAGTCAGACCGACGACGCCAAGCGAGAAGCCGGCGGGGTCACTCCGGAGTGAAATCTCGTCCACGCCAAAGTACTGGATGGGCACCGCATAGCCCGTCGCCAAGGACGCTGCAAACGTGACTGGCGGCGCGAGGAACAGCACGACGGCAGCGGAGCTGAGCACGGCGACACCCACCTTGATCGAGCAGAAGTACAGCAGCGCCATGAGCGACAGCGGCGAGAAGCACGCGAGCGTCGGCGCCAGTCGGTACCCCGTGAGCGAGTTTTGTCCGTCGACGGGCGGAACAACCGCATACATAAACAGCTCTGGCGGTGCGACGTAGTTCCCGAGCATCATGTCGAACTGTGCGAACGCATACACGACGTAGAACAGGATTCGGAAGACCAGCACGCCGAGACAGCACATCGGTAGCGTCGACAGTCCAAGGGACGCGCCGGACGTGGCCACCGAGCACGCCGCGAAGCCCAAGCACGCGTTCAGGAGGTGGAAGATCGTCAGACGGCCCGTGTCCCGCGCTAGTGCCCGGAGCGCATCCACGTTCGAGTGAGGCTCCCTCTGTACATGTCTTCGCCGCAGTCCGCTCGGGCTGTCCTGGCCGCTCCCGCCGCTTGAGAGGAACGGAATCGCGTCGCCGTCGGCGCGCTCGCCGTCGTTGACAGCGGTGCCAGGAGCGTACTCGACCGGCTGCTCCCACTGCCGCCGGCCCGCAGGAGGCGCCGCCCACGCCGCATCAACGTGCGGCGGGTCCACGTCCACTGCCACTTCGTACCGAGCCGTGGGCACGCGATCAATCGCCGGCTGCGCGTCGTAGAACTGCGACGCCGACGGCGGCATGGGGGTGAATCGGTACTGCTGATACTGTTGCTGCTGCTGCTGCTGCTGCTGCTGCGGGTGGTGGCTAAAGTACCCGGAGCCCTCAAACGACCCGCGCGGAAGGTAGTAGTCGCTCAGCACTGGCGCCGCGAAGGGGATCGCCGCGGCGGAGGCGGGCTCGTCCGCGCGCTCGGCCGGGGAGAACCCAGGCGCGGTCGCGGGCTGGCGGAGGGGCTGGCGCTGATGTCGCGCGTCCGGGCGGGAGCTCTTTATCGACTGCGGCGGAGGCCCCGGCGCCATCGCCCCGCGCGGCGTCTCTGCCCTCGCGATCGGGGCGTAAGGGTAACTGGCGCTTGCTGACGGCGCCGCCGATGATGCGGATGCACTTGGGACATTCATCGCGAAAGCCTGCCTCGTTGAGTGCGATTCGATTTTGACGAGCCGGCGGCGGCGGATTTCGTCGGATACGGTACTGTTTCGCAGACGGCGTTTCAGCCACTCGTGGCGATCCCCCCGTGGATTTCAGAAATTTTAGCGAATCACCGAGCGTCGGTCCACCGCCACGGAAGACGCAGCACGACACATGATGCGCCCGCGTCACCCGCGCGTCCCTTCACATTGAAGTTGCCGTGCAACCGATGGAGACGCCCCGTCGCTCTGCAGCACTTTCTCGTCTTGCCGTTGGTGTGCGCCGGATCAAGGTGGGAGCGGTGCGTGAAGATGGCGACGCTGGAGGAGATGATGCCGGAGCTCGCGGGCGTGCTCGCGGCGCAGGAGAGCGCGCTCGAGACGGTCGTGGCCACGCTCACGACGCACGTGCACGAGCTGCGCAGGGCCAACGAGCAGCAGTCGCGCCGCATACAGCAGCTCGAGGATGCGCGGAGCGAGGCGCGCGAGGAGATGAAAGAGCTCCAGCGCGCGCTTGCGGCCAGTCAGGCGGAGACTGCGGCGCTCGCCGAGACGCAGCGACGCGTGGAGAAAGAGCTCGAGAGCGTCCACGCCGAGTCGCGTGTGGCGCTCGAACGCGTGATCGCGACCGCCGAGGCGCTCGGCAGCGATACCACCAAACGACTAGAGGCGTACGTAGATGAGCGGCTGGAGAAAGTGGAGAAGGCGGCGAGGGTCGAGAAGGTCGAGTCGAGCGATGGCGCGCGGCAGTCCATGGATGAAGACGCGCATACGCGACTCGATCTGCTGGAGAAGAAGTTCGACTATCTGTCGCGGGTCAAGCTGGAGATCAAGGACCTTGAGCGCACAGTTGAGAGGCAAGAGAAAACCATCGATGGGATGAAGATCGGGTTGGAGATGCTGTCCAAGTCCATTGGCGTGGACGAGGATAACTCTGACGGCAGCGACGGCGGGGACAACGGAGACCCGAACGACTCGGACAGTGACGTCTCGGACGTCCAGCTTCCTGCGAACGAGATCTTTGACGCCCACTCGCCCCCGAAGCTCTCGGCCTTGACCCTGAATCTTGACCGCTTGCGCGATCTCCCACCAGAAGATGCGGAGCGCGTGCCGTCGGATAGGGTGCTGGAGGAGAAGGATCGCAAAATGGCGACTCCCCACGCGCAGATCAAACGCCTGACCCAGCGCCGCAGCGTCACTCTCGACCATCGCCACGCGTTGGAGATCAAAGAAGCCCACCGCAAGGCGCTGACCTCGCGAGGTGGGAACCAAGAAAGAAGAACGACGTCGCCTCAGGTAGTCCTGCCGATCACGGAAGCGGCTGTTGTCGTGGAGGAGAATTCGTCGCGTGAAGTCGGTGACAACGAGGAGGAACCAGCCGTCGCAGATGAGAGCCAAGTGGAAAGCATTCATGCTCTGCATGAGACCCAGCGTGATGACACAGAAGATAGCTCGGCCATACCTGAAGTCACGCCAGTCGATACCCTGAACGTACCAGATACCAACCATATTGAAGACATTGATCAGTCTATCGACGAGGGTCAAGAGCAGCAGAAAGAACAAGAGGAAGAGGACGAAAAAGAAGAAGCCACAGAGGAAGAGAAAGCGGGCGATGGAGGCGAAGAAGAGGAGAAAGAAGAAGAGAAGGAAGAAGAGAATGCCGAAGCGATTCCTGCTCCAGAGTCGCTCACCCCTGAGTGCGAAGAGCAGTCCCAAGTTCCTCCAATTGCTGAGGAACCAGAAACACCAACACCACCCGATACTGGCAGAAGCGAGCAACAGGGAGGCGAAAGCACCGCGCCGGTGATCTCTACCGCTCGCTCGTCTGCCGTCGCCACGGAAAGAGATCACAGCGATAGTGACATCGACAGCGACCGAATGGTCGATACACCCGGAGGATACAGAGAGCGCACGCTGTCTCACCAGAAGGAGCTGGAGGACACCGTGGCTCTGTTCCGCCCTTCCAGTTCGTCATCTGCTGCATCGACCAGCCGTGGCGGTTTTCCAAACTCCAGTCGCATGCTTCAAGGCTCCTCTGCATCAGCGATCTTCCGTTCGCGCCGCCAAGTACGCACTGCGCGGCGGCAGACACTGTTGGGACGCAAAGAAGCTGGGACGCCAATCGGGTCTCGGCAAATGACGACTCGCGCTTCGCTCTCTCACAACGACAAGAGGGAAACCTGGCGTCGTATATTCGCCAAACTCGTTCAGTTACGGCGCCTCCACTTGCTCAATGGCGCTGTCCCAGAGAAGTCGCTATTCGGGAAGCAAAATGTCTCGGTGGGCTCACGCGTGAGGCGGCTGGAAGAGACAGCTGTGGATCTGGAGAAAGCGATCGAGCTGCTCGAGACAAATATCCAGACAAATGCGCATGGCGTCCAGGCTCTCGGCGAGCTGCTTTCACAGCATCACCTTACCATCGGGACCAATGTCCAAAACTTGGTAAAGGAGCAGAAAGCGCAGAGTCAAGCACTCACGGCGATGGATGAGAAGATGGAGGTGTTGGATCAAGAAATGCGCCGCCTCCGAGCGAGTAGCCGACGAAACAACGTGCCGAACAACCTGCCTTCTATGACCGCGATGACTGCTGTGTCGGAGAAGGTTGATCAGCTATCAACACGCCTGGACGAGCAGATAGAGGTGCTCCAAGCGACCGAGGCGTTAACCAACCGACTCGCGACAACGGATATCCCAGCAGCGCAGGCTCGAGCTGACGAATCTCTTTCCAGCGTTCGCGTGGAATTAGAGCGCCGACTGAAGGAGTGGGCTGCGGATACCCGGAGATCGTACAATGCGCTGAATACCGCGCTTTCTGAAACGAACCGCTCCTTGTCGGTCAAAGTCGACGGCTCTTTTCATCACCTCTACGAAGACGTGCTCTTCGTCACAACTGCGATGCTTCGCGGCGCAGAACTGGTCCAAGAGGTCGCTACCCCCGCCTCGACATCGAAAGAGATAGTGGCGCAGGCGCAAAGCCCTCTCAATGCGGGGATCGAGATGCTCGAGTCGATCTTGGATAAATTCTCAGCAGCATGCACCTCGGTTGCAAGCTGCAACGACTCGGCTGACGCTCTGCTAGTCGCTGATCAAGCAGTTGCCTTCCTTCACGAGTTGCAACAGCTCAAACAGCAAGCCGCCAAAGCGATGTCACTGTTGGCAGCGTCAACTCCCTCACCATCTCTGGACAGTACGGGCGACAACAGTTCTTCTCAAGCGGCTGTGTCGAGCGCCGCAGCCTCGTCGAGTAAGGGTTTCGTCGAGTACCTCATCCAGGAAACAACGAAGTATCTCAGTGCGCTCGAGAGCTTGCTTGCTCATCATGAAATGGCTCCGGGCTCAAGATACAACCCTGAAGAAGCTAGAGAGCGCGAAGTGGATCCCGCCGACAGTGAGCTCACGCTTCACACTCGAGATACAGTCGTTCAGATACGAGGCGTGCTGTTCCTGCTCCAATTGTCCCGATACGCATCTGACGGCCATCAAGAGTTCCAATCGATGCAGACAGCGCAGAAAGCGATGTCACAGGACCTGACGTCTCACAGCTTCACCCTCAGTCAGGTCGAGTCCATGTTAGCCATGGTGAAGCTTATGAACACTCGACTCGACTCGTTCATGGAACTGTCGATCACCTTCGCCAAGGACGAAGACGTCAAGAAGTCGATCCAGGAGATGGTGAACACGTCGAGCAGTATGCGCGACAAATTCGCGAAGCAGCTCGAGGACACTCAGCAAGAGGCATCTCAGCGTGACGCCATCTTCGAACGCGACTTGAGCCAGCTCGTCAGCCGAGTCAACAAGAAGCTTGACAAGGACGAGCTCCTGTGGACTCAAGAGGTGCTCGAGCGGCAGCTGCAGAGCGTCGCCAAGGCGTCACTAGGCGAAGAGGACCTCCTCGATATCCACCGGCTGCTCCGGCACAAGCTCGACAAGGCACAGTTCAACGCGCTGGTGCAAGACCAGCGGGCCAACATGACGCTCGGCAGCAATGCCAACTCGATGGCCGGAGGAGGCAGCGCATCCGGGAGCGGGCCGCTCGTCGGCGCCAAGTGTATATCGTGCCAGGGAGATCTGCCGCCGAGCAAGGCCATGATCAAAACCGTCGTGAAGCAGGAGGTGCAGCACGAGATCGCCAAGGCGAAGACGCAGCACCAAGTGGCGGCGCTCATGCCCTCTCCGGGCTCCGCAGGGTTCAATGTGTCTAACCACCGCAGCATGGAGAAGTTCAAGACCGAGCTGTTGCTGTCGAGTCTTCAAAAGCAAGCCAAGAAATGAACAGCTCCGCGGTGATCGTGTTGGGCACGCATCTGCCCAAATAAATACGCCAGAGCAGCTCAGAAAACGCTGGCTGCGACCAGGATGGATTGGAGTAGCTGGGATGCGATCTCCTTGACCAGGATCATGCTGTTCTCGTCCTGCGCGAGCGCGTACACGACTGGGTGAAGGTTGTACTCGACGAGGAACTGGATCGGCGACGTGTGCGACTCGAACAGGCTCTTGAGGATCTTGAGCAGGTTCTTGCGCACGATAGCTTTGGGGACCACTCGCAGGCGGCGCAGCAGCTCTGTCACGAACAGTCCCGTGCGTCCGAGAGACTGGTTGATGGGCACAGAGCGGCTCATGATTTCCAACAGCGGCTCAAGCAAGTTCTCCAGTTCCGAATCCTGCGCGTTCTGGAAGGATGAGACCACTTTCATGAGGTTCCCCGGCGCCAGCAGCACGTCTTCCAGCTTGGTCGTGTCGTGCGCCAGCCAGACGCTGATCGACTTGATCGCGTCCATTTGCCAGTACGGGTCTCCCAACAGCCCCAAGAAGATGGACGCCACGTCACACGCCCACAAATGCGCGCGCGCCGTTGGCGAGGCATGCGCCAGGTCGCACAGGATGGGGAGCGCGAACTGTTTGAGCGGGCTGCTGTCGCGAATCACCTTGATGAGCGAGGGAACGATCCCCGCCTGAGCCGCGTGCGTCTGCCGGTTGCGGTTGATGCGGCACAGGTAGAACATGGTCGGCAGCACGATGGTCTCCACCTCGCGCTTCTTGGCGTCCGACACCGCCAGGAACGTGCCGCTGATCGAGCCGCTGGACGCCAAGTCGACCTCTTGCTCGTTGAGCAGACGCACCAGCGTCGGGATCACGCCTGCGCGATCCAACTTCTCCAGCGTCAGCGGATCCATGCTTAAGTTCTTGAAGCACTTGAGCACCTTGACGATTGCGGCCACATACGCGCTCGAGTGGTCCAGTAAGCGGGCCGATCGTTGCTCTCGCGGAGACGCGTCGTCCGCAAGGAACAGTGTCTTTGACTCCGGTCGCAGAGCCTTGAGCATGCCCTCCAGCACTGCGCCGTCGCACATGTGCTCCTTCACAACGCCGTCGCCTTGCGAGAAGAGGAGCAAGATGTCGCAGAAGCTATTGAGCTCGTCGACTGTCCACCCGCCGTCACACTGACGATTTGCTTGCTCGGACACATGAGATGCCTCCGATGCCGAGTGCACGCTGCTGGAGGACGGCGCTCGACTGTGTCCACTGCCTGCTCTGAGCTCCATTTCGCGCGCGCCGACCGACGCCACGACCTCGTTGAACACTGCGACGAACTTGCGGAGCAAGCCCGCCTTGACAAACAGGCGGCAGATGTCGTTCTTCGGGATCGTCTGCAAATTAAACACGCTCAGCATGCCGTCGAGCGCGATGCGCACGAGGTCGATCTCGCTGCTGCTCCCGCCGTCCGACTCTCCGTCGAGCGAAAAAAAGTCGACAAGCACCGGCAGACCGCCGCACGCGACGAACATTTGGAGCGTCAGCGGGCTCGTCTTGCAGCTCTGGCGCACGAACTTGGCGGCCTCGAGTCGCACTGCACGGGAACTGTCGCTGTCGCTTGGTGGACCGTACTCGGCGCCAGTGTGCCGCCCCCACCTGGATCCCTCCGGAGAGAAAAACGGGTTATGCTGCTTGGTCAACTTGATGATCACCGGGATAAGGCCGACTAGCGCCAGGTTCTCCTGGAATTTCTGATTGTCTGCCACGATCTGCGCGAGGTATAAGGGCGAAGGAGCAACGAGTCAGTCACCAGAGAGTGCTGACATGGTTCCCAAGTCTCTAGACGCACCATGTTGATGATACGGAGCACCGCGTGCAGCACGTCCGCCTTCTTCATCTCCAGCGCCTCCATAATATTCGGCACAACGCCGGGCTGCGACATCAGATCGCGCCGCAGCGTCGCGTTCTCGCGGAAGATCTCTTCCTGCCGAGTCATCGCATCGGGCACGATGTGATTAGTCATCTTCGATTGTCGGCCACAGAATCGGCACGCCAGTCCAGCGACTCACCAGGTTGTCGCACGCCTCCAAGATGATCTGATCGTCCATACTTGGGTCCAAGAGCGACAGTAGCTCCACGACTCGCGCCGTCACCTTCAGGTTCACGTCGCGATTCGTGTAGTATTCGAAGTCCAGCTCGTCTCCGAAGACGTTGTCCTGCTGAGAGCTGTCCACGGACGAAAGCGACTCACGGAACGCGGTCAGAGACGATGGCTCTGCCGCGTGTGAGCGCAGAACCAGTCCGCCTTCTGCTGGAAGGACGACTCCGACGTCTAGTTCGGCGTGTCCATCGTCGACGTCGTCTCTGAACTGGGCCAGTGCCGCAGGTGACGAGGCACTTGGAGAGTATTCTCTCCCCATTTCCCGCTGCTTCATCGCAACCGCTCGGACGAGTGCTTCCTCGTCAAAGTCGTCGAAAGCGACACCTTCGTCGTCCTCGACAAACTGCTGCAGCTTCGCGATCCGCTTGGTCTTCGGGACCAGCGACGAACGATCCCACGACCGCGACGCGTTCTCTGCCTTCGGTTCGGCTGGTTCTGGAAGCGGAGACGACCCTTCCACGGCCGAAGGCGCCGCTCGATCCGGTTCGTCCCACACATCGCCCTCAAGGAGTGCGCTAGCATCTTCCTTGGATAGCTTGAACACGTTCACGGCGGTCGAAGGAGGCAGCGACGAGCGCGACGACGCGCTTGTAGGGGCGGTCGGAGTCGTTTTGAATGAAGCGCTCGCTATCGACAACGGCGTGGGAGATGACTCGACTCCGAACTCCTCATCCCAATTCTCCATGTCGTCTTCGTCCTCCTCGACTGTCGCGGGGCGATTCTCCTGCTTGCTCGCGGATGACAATGGCGCACCGCCCTCTCCCCCCGACGACCGCTTCTCGTACAACTTGATAGTGTTCAGCACGGCGTCGCGGTCGTTCGATGAGGTCACGCTCTCGGCCACAAGCTGTGTGCTCTGCTCCACCTTGTTCTTGGGGATCTGCGCGATCCATGGGTGCTGCAGCAGCTCCAGCGCCGACGCGCGCAGTCGCGGTTCCTTCATGAAGCACTTCATGATGAAGTCGTGCAGCGCCTGCGCGACGAGTCCAGCCGTCACGAGCCGTACACCGTGCAGTTAGCCAAGAGATCAACACGCAAGTCCAAGCACGACCATAGAACGCACGGGCGAGATGCGATCGGGCAGCGGCGGGTGGTCGTCCTGCACGATGCGGAACAGCGCCGCCATGGGGGCCAAGTCGAAGTACGGCGGCTTGGTCGACAGCAGCTCGATGATGGTACAGCCGACGCTCCAGATGTCGGACGCCGTCGACCAACCCGCCATTTCAATCACCTCGGGCGCCACTGCGCGGTTCGGAATCCCACACACGTCACAGCGTCAGGTTCCGAGCGGCCCGAGCGGTCGACGCCGAGCGACCAAGCAGCAGCCTCACTCCAGTAAGGCGAGCCAACGACGTCGTCCGCCTTTTGCGTCTCGCTGAGCTTGATGGCGACACCAAAATCGGCGAGCTTAACCAGTCCGTCCTTGGTCGTGAGGATGTTGGCTCCCTTGACGTCGCGGTGCAGCACGCCCTGCTCGTGCAGGTACGCGAGTCCGCGTAGCACCTGCGTGATATACATGGCCACGAGAGTCTCTGATAGCGAGCCGAAGCGCTTGACGAACTGCGCCAGCGAGCCGTTCTCCATGTACTCGAGCACGATGTACAGGCACGACTGGGTCTTGATCGTGTCATGGTACTTGACAATGTTGTCGTGGTTCAGCTTGCGCAGCAGACTAATCTCGCTCTGCCGTCATGTAGAGAGAGAGAGAGAGAGAGAGAGAGGAAGAGATGCATATGCGCGCACACATACATACAAAACGTCAGTCATTCCGTCGGCTCGGGCACCCTCGCTGCATGCGATTCAATCGGCGCCGGATCGACCGAGGGACGGACCTCGATGGAGAACAGCTCGTCCTTGTCGATGTCGCGCAGCGAGACCTGCTTGATGGCCACGGACCGCCCGTTGCGCAGGTCAAGCGCCGCGAACACGACGCCGAAGCCTCCGCGTCCGATCTCCGAGCCCAGTTGCTGGCACGAGTCGCCACGACGCCGTTAGCGGAGCGAGCGTCGAGCCGGCAACAATCCCTCCCTCCGCACGCACATAGTGGCCGCCGACGATGCGTACGACGTCCTCAGCGCGCCGTCCGCTCCGCGCGCCAGTACCCAAGCCGCCGACGGGCGAGGGCACGCGCGGACGCCCCAGACCGCCGCCGCCGCCACCGCTCATGCCGCCGGGGGCATTTACCTGTGTGAGAACTTTTTCTGCCTTTGCTCAAAATTTCGGGGGAAACGGCAGACAGGCGGATCCTTTCGCTGCTCGGATTGGCTAAATACCGGTGCAAACACTGAAGTCGTTTCTCGATTGGCTGGATATCCGCAGACACATCAGAGTGATGGATGATTACGGATTGACCGGTCTCTGCCCCACTTGCTCAAGTGTAGCCATCCTGCAGGCAAGAGCTGTTGCTGCCGCGCCATCGGACTGACGCCGCCACCGCCTCGGCTGTCTTGGACGCGCCCGCATAGCCCGCAGAGGTCGTCGGCCGCGCCGCGGGGTCCGCCGATGCGCCGTCCGAGAGCGACAGCACCTGGCTGTTGTCGTAGAAGGTGACGCTCTCCTCGAGCGAGTCCTCCGGCAGGTAGATGTTGGCGGCCTCGGCCTCCACGACGTCCACGTCGTCCGTGAACAGCAGCGTCTGCGTCATGTTGGCGGCGGCAGCTGCGACTTCAGCCTGCTCGAAGCGTCTCCGCCGCAACCGCCGGTTGTCCAGCGATGCCTCGAGGTCCGAGAGCCCTGCGTCGCCAGCGGCATCGTCGCGACTACTCTCGAATGACGGCGCCTGCTTGAGCACGCCGTGGAAGATGAGCACGTCGTCCATGAGGACCTCGAACTCCCTGACCCCGCGTGCGGGCGTCTTGCTGTAGTTCCACAGGCGGATCTTGGACAGTGTTACGGGCTCGTCGAAGAAGAGCACGAGCTTGTTGCTCTGCGCCGGCACGAACGGCGTGAGCCACATGTGCCGGTCGTCGTACGTGCTATTCACGCCGTCGTACAGCTTGTCGAGCGTCCGCACGTCGTGCGGCGCGCCCGGCTCCTTGAGTATGTTGATGTCTCGCGGCTGTGCGTCGATCATGTCGGCGCGGAGCTCGATACGCCGATTCTCGCGGTCGAACAGCTCGACGCCGTTGAGCCCGAGGTAGTGCACGTCGCCCCAGGTCGACAAAAAGACGAATTTGACCATGTAGCCCGTGGGGAAGAGTGGCGTTTGGTACTGCTGCAGCAGCTCGGCGATCGGCCGCATGGCCGCTGCCGGCGCCAGCGACCGGCTCGCCCTGCGGCCGCCTGCCTGCGGCGCGCTGTCGTCGGGTCCCGAGCCACCGGGCGAGGCGACGCGCTCGGCGGGTCGCGGCTCCTCCTGCGCCGGTGGCTTGGGCGAGCGGTCCGCGAGCGCCTGCGGCTGGCTGCGCAGATAGAGGAACTGGCCAAAGTCAAAGTCCGAGCGGGTGCCCGGCGCCTTGCGCAGCGAGAAACGCGCGAGCGGCGCGCCGTCGACGAGCACGCTCAGCTGCTTCACGCCCTTGAACGAGTCCTCCAGCGATGCGTTGTAGTTCCACACCTTGAGCGCGCGCAGCGCCGTGCGCGCGCCAAAGTCGACCGTGAGCGCGCGCGCGCCGCCGAGCGCCTCCTGCAGCCGCGCGCTCCACATCTCGCGCGCATCGGCCGACAGGTGGCGCGCGCCGCGCGAGCGCACGAGTCGCTCGAACGGCGCGGCCACGTTGTCACCGCTGCCGCTGCGCGCGCGCACGACGGCCGCGTCGGTCGCCAGCGGCGCGTAGCCACCATCGAGGAACTCGAGGCCGGCGAGTCCGATCTCATACGGGTCGCCCCAATTGGCCTCGAGCACGAGCGTCACCTGCTGGCAGCACAGCGGACGCTCGCCGGCCGATTGCTCCAACGCCACTGGCGCTGTGCACGGCCGCAGCGGCGACGGCGACGGCGACAGCGCCTCGGACTTGCCGCCCTTGGGCAGCGGCGTGGCCGGCGCGAGCGCTCCCGTCGCGCCTGCAGACTCGGCACACGAACCGCCGGCCGAATGCATTCCTGCGCCTCTGGCTGTCGCTCGGCTAGTGCGACTGCCCGTCTTGGGCCGCTCGAGCGCGCGTGCATCTCCGCGGTCGCTCGCGCCGTCCGCTCCGCTTGCGCCGAGCAAATGCGCGTGCTGCTGCTGCTGCTGCTGCTGTTGCTGCTGCTGTTGCGAGTGCGCCTGCTGCCGGTCGTACTTCTCGATGAGCCGCAAGATGGACGGACTGGTTGTGAAGAGGATGCACTCGTGGCAGGCGTCGACATCCTCGAGCACGCTGCCTGGCGCGCGGCGGATCTCGCCCTTGAAGATGGCGCGGCCGTCGAGCGAGATCTCGACGTAACGCGCGCCGCGGTACGAGTGGATGCGCGTCGTGTTGTAGTTCCACACGCGGATCATGGAGAGCGCGAGCGGGTAGTCGAGCTCGAAGAACACAAGGTGGTTCTGTCCGCGCGAGAAAGGCGCGAGCCACGCGTGCAGCTCGTCGCACGTGAAGTAGTGTCCGTCCACGAGCTTGTCGACCGTGCGCGGGTCGACGCGCTCGGCCGATCCGAGCACGTTCACATCCGCCGGGTCCGCCGACAGCTGCTGGTCCGCGTCCGACAGGTAGATGGCGTGCCCCGTGTGGTCGAACAGCTCGATGCCCATGAGCCCGACGTAGAACGGGTCTCCCCACGTCGACAAAATGTTGAACACGAGGTGCTGCCCGCGCGGCAGCTCCGGGATGCGGAACAGCTCCGGCACGGCTGCCCCCGCCGAACCTGACGCCGCTCCGCCCGGAGCGCTCGCGGCGGACGCCGGCGAGGGTTCGCCCGGCTTCTTGCGGCTCCCGGGGCTCGCGGCCGGACTCTCCACACTCGCGCTGCTCTCGGCGTCGTCGTCGTCAACTAGCACGTCCGGGTCGCCCTCGTCGATGCACTCCTCGATGTTCACAAAGTGCACGTTGCCTGCTCGGCCCGGATGGACGGACCCACGCGCGCGAGTGTTAGTCGCAGCGACCGCGCGCTGGACAGAGCTGTCCCTCGCCTCTCACCTTCCGGATCCGCGAGCGTCCGCATGACGGAGCTGCGCGCCGTGAGCTCGCGGCTGCGGTTCGTCTTGTCGAAGAACTCGAGCGAGCGCAGCGACTCCATCAGCGACAGCTTGATGCGTCTGTACTGCACGTCAGCCACTTCTTCACTCTCCCTTATGCGCTCCGCCTGAAGCGACCAGCTCGTCGCAACCGTACCTGGACTTGTGGTCGCTCGGCGGAGCTCGGCCGCGAGCCCTCGACCTCCGCGGAGCCGCGTACACCGACTCCTTGCTCGCGAACTCGCGTGGCTCTTGCGGGTCCTTATGCAGCCCTATCGGTGCACGCGGACGCACCGACGCGGCGGACGGGCCGCTGGTCGCCAGCTTCTGGCTCGCGCGGTCGGTCGACGCCGCGGTCGGCGCGTTCCCGCCCGCCGGCGCCTTGACCGGTCCGGCATTCGAGTCCAGGTACTCGACGCTCGAGCGCCTGGGACCGAGCACCGTGACTTTGGGGGCGTGGTTCGAGTCGCTGCTGAGCCAGGAGGGCACCGACTGGGGCCGCATCGCGAGCTCTAGCTTTGCCAGTGCGTCCATCATGGGCGGCTCGCCGCTCATGGTCCTGTCTGCGCGGCGAGCTGGCCGCGCCACGTGCCTCCCACCTGTCCACGCTGCGCGTCGTTTCGGAGCCAGAGGGCACGAGCTCAAGCGCGAGCGAGTCGCTGTGGCCTGGCCAGTGGAGTACAACGTGATCTGTACGGCACTTGGAGCGCGCTAGCCACGGATCAGAGGCTAATTTTGGCCGCGCTAAAGTCGGGAAAGCCGGAATCCAGGAGTCGCGCTGCAGCATGACGCAGCTGAAAGAGTCTGCTTCGCAGTCGAGACCGTGCTCAGCTCTCGAATGGCTGGCGCGGTCCGCTGCCATTGTTGGGATCCTTTGAAAGCCGACACGAACTCGTTGCAGTCCCAAGTGTAGCCATTCGTCCAAGCGATAGTTTTACCCAATCATTTGTAGATGCGAGCGATTTTTCGCCAATAACAGCTCGTCTTTTCTCCGCGTTGGTTATTTGTCTTTTTCCGAGGCCAAAGTAACGAACGACCGGCGCCAGCGAGCATGGTGAAGCCGCTCAACAAGGAATGGGAGCTCTTCGGGCAGCGCTACCGCGTCCCGGGTGCCAAGGGCGACAAGGTGAACTGCAACGCATGCCAGAAGCAGGTCTCGGCCGCCGTGAACCGCTTGCAGTCCCACCTGCGCGTCTGCCCCGCGCGCGCCGCGCTGCCGGTCGCGCTCCTCGGCTTCCCGCACGCGCCGGCGAGTGACGCACACCAGCAGCTCCATGCAGCCGCGGCAAAGCCCGACGCCGCCGTGGGAGCGCCGCTCGGAGACACAAGCGTTAGCCTCGGCGACACGGGTGCGCTGGGTGACGGCACGATCGCCGCCGCCTCCGCGCCGCCCAGCAAGAAACCGCGGCTGTCGCCGGGCCGAGCGGGGCGAGAGCGCGCGGCGCGCCTGAGTCCGTCGAGCAGCATCGACGACCTGCTGCTGTCAGGTCTGTCGCCGCCGCCGCCGTTCGGACCGGCGGCCAGCTCGGCGGCGTACGCCAAGAAGCGGCTGGAGATCGAGGAGAAGCGACTGGAGCTCGAGCTGCGGCGCGACAAGCGCGAGGCGCGGCGCGAGCAGCTGCAGCTCGAGATCCTCGAGGCTCAGGCGCGCAAGGAGAAGGCGCTGGCCGAGAAGGAGGCCTTCGAGGCTAAGGTGCTCCTCGCGCTCTCGCGCAAGCAACTGCGCGACCAGGGCGTCGCCGCGGACGAGGTCGACCGCATCCTGCCCGTCGCGCCGGCGTTAGCGCCAGCGCCAGTACCGGCGCCAGCAGCAGCAGCGCAAGTGCCAGCGCCAGCGCTCACGCCTTCCGGCGACGACCGTGCGGTTGAGTGCTGACGAACAGCGCTCCGCCGCGAGGGTCGGAGCGACCAATCGCGGGAGCTCACGCACGAACGGGTCTGCTAGTTCATTTCCTACAGCTACGGCGATATCGACAGTTCCTCCGCTCAAAATCTGCGTCGCGAGCGCCCCGACACGTTGCTCGCCTCGCTCGCTCCCGCTCATTCACTAAATACTTGACCGCAAGGAGCTAGAGCTCCCAGTAGGACCGCACCGAGTCCATCGCCTGGTAGTAGTTGTCGCTGAAGATGTGGCGAGACGTGACGCGCGCCGAGCCGCCGTCCGGCGTGTTAGCGAGCGTGTACGCGAGCGAGCCGAGCCGCAGCATCACGTCCTGCGCCGACGGCCGCATGTTGGGGCTCTGAGCCCAGCACTCGCGGATAATGTCCACGAACTCGGGCGGTGAGCGGCGCAGCAGCACGGGCGGGAACTTGGGCCGCTCGCCGGCCGCCACGAGCGAACGGACCTGGTGGTCGAACGACACGTCTCCGAACGGGACGGCTCCGTTCGTCAGGATCTCCCACAGCGCCATGCCGAAGCTGTACATGTCCGTCTCACGGTTGAAGCGGCACTCGTTCGGGTTCTGCATCACCTCAGGCGCGTTCCATCGCCATGTGCCCGCGAACGTCGTGAGCGTCGACGCGCTGACGTCCAAGCCGCCGCGAGTCGACAGCATCGTCAGCTTCTTGGTCGTGAAGTCAGTGGCGATGCGGGAGATGCCAAAGTCCTGTCGGCCGCATCGAAACGTTTGTTAGCCCGTGATGCCTCGAGAACGCGGGCGATGTGTCGCTAGACGAGCAGGCAGACAGCACTCACCGAGATCTTGGCGGTCCAGTCCTCTGTCACCAAGATGTTGGACGCCTTCAGGTCGCGGTGCAGGTAAATCGGGTCGCGGTTGTGCATAAAGGCGAGTCCCTTGGCCGCCTCGAAAGCCAGGCGCACCTTAGTGGACCACTCCATCAGCGGGTTCGCCTTGAGCACATCCCGCAGCGACCCGCGCGCGCAGTACTCGCTGCCAGAGCGGCCACACAGACGCAGTTAGTATAGCCACTCGTACCCGATCGAAACGCGGCGACCTACTTGACCAGGCAGACGCTGCCCTTGTACATGCCGAGCTTGATGAACAGCGTGATGTTGGGGTGGCAGAGCTTGGACGCGAGCACGGCCTCGTCGTAGAACTCAGACTGGATCTCCGACATGTGCGTCATGTACAATTCCTCGGCGTCCTCCGGCACGCCCTGGAGCCGAATGCACTTCATCGCGACGGTGATCCCGAGCCACTGCGCCTTGTACACGACCGCGCTCGAGCCCTCGCCGATCTTGATCACGGGTCCTTCCGTAACCATCTCCATCGGCCCTGAGAGCGGCTCGTTGGACGCCCCCGTCTTGGAATCCAGCGCCTTGTCCACGCCGGCGTCGCGCCGAGAGAAGCAAGGCAGGCTCGTCCCGAAGAGCACGGCGTTGGCGACCGGCAGCAGGTAGTTGAGTGACTCGGCGACGATGCCGAGCGCCACGCGCTCCCGGCTGCAGAGCAGCACGAGTGCGTAGGGCAGCGTGAAGAGCACCGCGCAGAAGAAGTAGCCCGAGAGGCGGCGGATGACGTTGCGTCCGTGGCTGTTGTCGTTCATCCGCGTGTGCTTGGCGAACTGGAGGTTGGACGCGATGACCGCGAGCAGCGAGCCTTGCATGCACAGCAGCAGCAACGCGTTCGCCGTGTACGTGGCCGCGACCGCCGCGACCGCTGGGAGCGTCGAGTGCATGCAGCCGTAGACGAGCGAGATGAGCACCGAGACGCAGAAGCTGCGCTTCACCTGCAGCGACTCGACGTTCCCGACGCGCATCAGCAGCGACAGGTTCGTGATCCAGTAGAGCGACATGAAGAAGCTGAAGCGCGAGAGCAGCGACATGACGAAGCGCTCGGGTGAGAGCCCCGCGTCTTCCTGGCCGCCGCTGCCGCTGCCGCTGCCGCTCTCGGCCGCGTACAGCCCGTAGTACGTGAGGCGCACGTGCTGCTTGAGCGCCTCCAGCGCGCAGAAGCTAAAGTCCGAGAGACCGATCACGCAGAGCAGGAAGTCGGCGACGCGGCGCTTGAGCCGGTGCAGCGTCATAGCCTGCACGAGCAGGAAGAGCGACGCGACGCACGCGAGGATCAGCAGCACCCACTGCACGTACAGCCAGGCTGCGACCCAGGCTGCGGTCGCCGAGTCTTCCTCCACGCCGCTCGCGGCTTCTCCGCCTGCGGCCGACTCGTGGGCGCTCGCTGCCAGCGCCGACAACGCACGCCGCAGTACGCGCGCGGCCGCCGGGGCGGGCGACGCAGCGCCGCCCATACTCGTAAATGGTCGTCAGGGAGAGGCGGGGGCGGAGGCTGGAGCGCCGGGGGAGCAGAAGGGAGGCTGGGAGCCGTAGGGAGCCAGGGAGCCAGGGAGCGAGCCGGTTGAGGCGCACACGAGCCGCGACGCTCAGCGCTCGGCCCTCGGCCCTCGCTCGACGTGCGCACGCTGGTCGCCGCGCGTGGGTTCAGCGCTTCGCTTCCTCCAACGCGGAAGATTGGACACTTGCGCCGCCCGGCGCGCCGCCCGGCATACCGCGCAAAATTCGCGCTTGGTGGGGGACGGTCGTCACTTGAAGGTTGTATGGGGAAAGTGCTCGCACGATCAAGTTGCCTCCCCAAAAAAGCGAGGAGAAGGATGCGCTTCGCTAGGCATATCCACCAATATTCTCCAGCGATGGCGCCTATAGTAGGTTGTATGTGGATTGTGTCTGGCCTGTTTCACAACAAACGGGTGAAACAACCTACTTTTGAGGTGGGATGCCGCACTGGCTGCGGAAAAGTGTGTTTGCGGCGGCGACCCCGTCTTTGCCACCAAATTTGGGGTAGCTTGAAATGTTGACGCACATGCTCTACAACTGTACAAATACGGTTAGTCGAGCGATACTTCCAGAATCCGCAGTGCTTGCTCCCCAAGTGTCTGCTTGATCGCTTCAACTCGGACATGCTGCCAGTTCTGGTGCAGCAAGTAGAGACTCCGGGGCGAGAGAGATCGGCGCCTTCAGCTCCGCGACGCAACAAAAGCCCAGCGTGACGGCGTGACTGCTCGTGTCTACGCGTCTTCTCGCTGCTGACGTCGCCACAATGCAGCTGCGGGTCGATTACCGTGTAGAACCTATAGCGATGGCAACTCAAGTAGCTAACAACCGCTTCCTTCTCGATAACCACGGCACAAAGCACTCGCGCCACCCACGTTGACTGTCCCGCCATCAGCAGCAAGCGTCGCCCTCGCTAGGACGATACCTCACGGGTGCAGCACAAACAAGCGGAACGAGCGCGTCGAGTCCATCGCGGATCCAGAGATCGCCTTGTTCTCCACGAGCGTGAGTCCCGCGTCCTCGAACGCCGCCAGCAAATCTTCCTCGTATGTCACCGCACCAAAGTCGATCGTCGTCAGAAACTTGAGCAGCGGCTTGCCGATTTCGACCAGTTTGGACCGGCGCGTCTGGATAGTCTGCGTCACGTAGACACACCCGCCGAGCTTCAGCATCGCTGCCGCGTGGCGGAGCGCCGCCACAGGGTCCGGCATGATCATGAGCGATGCGCTGAAGTAGACGCCGTCAAACGGACCGCCCTTATAGTCGTAGAACGACGCGTGGCGCACCGCGACATGCTTCCCCAGGTCGCGCGCGACCAGCAACGCACGGCACTGCTCAACATAGTCAGCATCGTAGTCCACGCCTTCAACAAAGATCCGCTTGGACACCAGCATGTCGCGGTTGTTGGCGAGCGCCGAGCCTGTGCCGATGCCCACGTCCAGCAGCTTGCTCTCGAGCGGCAGGCGCCAGAGCACCTCGGCGTACCAGCCGGACGTGAGTTTCACGATCAGTGCGTCGTACACCCGTGCGCGTGCCAGACGCATGGCGCCATACACGACCAGAGCGCCCACGCCCACAGCCGCGGCCGTCGCCAGCGCGCGGTTCCTCGTCAGCAGCTCGATCGACATACTCTCCGGCTGGATCAACTGTTTCTGTCAACAAACACGCCGTTCACGCCTCGCGCCACGTTTCCACAACCTTCCGCACACCTTCGAGCGACCTTCCCGTCACTTTACAACTTGAAGCCAGAGAGCAAGTCACTCCTGTACCCAGCAACACCAGCAACACTTCAACTGCGACTGCGTCATTCTTCTTGTTGTCGCGACCTTCGGATCGCTTGCGAGAGTCGTCGTCGCGGCCTCGAGCGCGGCCTCGCTCGTCCAGCCACTTATCGCCGTTGTCGCCGCCCCCGTTGAACGGCGGTCCACGACCGTCGAACCAGGGCA
>JAADYC010000077.1:0-42893 GCA_023338135.1 Phytopythium kandeliae | reverse complement strand
TGTCGCGCCAGCGCCGCGTGCCTTGTCCAGAACGTCCAGCTGCGGCGGCAGAACGCCATCCGCCCCCACCAACCGCACGACCGGCGGGCCGCCGATCCATCCGCAGCCCATGTGATGTGGTCGAGCCTGCCGAGCCTGCCGAGCCTGCCGCTTGGATCCGTTGCGTGCTCGCTCGCTTGCTCGCTCGCTTGCTCGCTCGGTCGGTCGATTGGCTTGGTTTGGTTTCTCGTCCCACGAGCAGAATCATTCCAGCTCGGCCCACTCTCGCGCCAAGTATACTATACCGAGCCCAGCACATCTCCGGCGGAAGCGCGGCGCTTGACCCCGTTGAAGTCCGCGCCACACGGGCGGAGGTGCGGGCCGGCGGGTCGACCAGCAAACCGGCGGACGGACAGGCCGTCAAGCGGCGCGCGTCGACCAGCACACGGCCGCGCGCCGAATCAACGAGCCCCAACGGGTCGGGCGGGGGTGTCCCACGCTCGTCGGGGCGGTTGCGGACCATCGCCCGCTCGTCTCGTCCGTTTCCGACTGAAAGCCGCCACTCAACCCGTGTCGCAGCGGACGGGGTCCGTCCCCGCTGGGCTCTGCGGCCGGCCCCGCGTCTGCGCTGGCGGGCGGAGAACGCGCCAAGAAATTCGGCGTCCCCACCAGCCGCGCTCATGCTCAGCCCGACCACCGCCCATGGGCTCGCCCGCCCCTTGAGCCGCTGCCGGGGGCTGCTCGGCCCCGCGCGTCCCCAGTCACTCGCCGACCCGCCGCTCCGACACCATGCGGCTGCCCACGCGCCGCCGGGGGCTCCTCGCCCTGCTGCTGGCGCTCAGCGCGGCGGCCGTCGCGCTCGACCTCTCGCTGCGCCAATCGCTCGAGCGGTCCGTCCCGCGGGCCTCGACCTCGCGCGTCCACGTGCGCCGCTCGCGTGGGCTGAGCTTCCTGCGGACCCCGAGCGAGGCCCTGGCCGACTCGGTGCGCGGCATCCGGCAGCGGATTGCCGACTTGGACGTGCCTGGCGACGCCGACGTGGCTCGGGACGCCGATGTGATTGGGGACGCCCAGCAACCGCCGACGCGGGGCGTGGTGCTGCCGCTGGACGCGGACGACGCGGCGCTCGGCGCGTCCCTCGTGCTGAGTCTGCGGACGCTGGGCCGGGACGCCGCCGCGGTGCCCGTCGAGTTCGCGCACTGCGGCGAGGCCGTCCCGCGCGCGCTGCGGCTATCACTGGCCGCGCTGCCGCCGCTCGGACCCACGCGCTTCGTCGACGTGTGCGCCGCGGCCGCCCGGACGGGGCTCCTGTCCGACGACGAGCCCCTTGGGGACGGCAGTGCCGGCCCGAGGCTGCGCGGCCGAGCGCTGCGGCTCGCGGCCGTGGCCTTCTCCGAGCTGGACGAGCTGCTGCTACTGGACGCCGCCGCGCTGCTGCTGCAGGACCCGACGCCGCTGCTGGACGCCGCCGCCTTCCGTTCCACCGGCGCGCTCTTCTTCTCGGCCGCGCCGCGCGTCGCTCCTCCCTCGGCCCCATCCGACGCGAGCGCCAGCGCCAGCGCCTCGGCCGCCGCGAGCGCCGCGCGCTTCGACTCGACGCTCGCCGTTTGGAGCCGCAGGAGCCAGCGGCGCGCGACCGCCGCGCTCGCCGCGCAGCTGCCCAGTCTCGGACGCTCCGACGCGGATGCGGACGCGGCCGCCGTCGGCAGTAGCGAGCTGCTGGCGGCTGCGGCCACGCGCGCGGGCGGCGCCTTGGCCGTCTGGGGACTCGCCGCCGGCGTCGTCGGCGCCTTGGCGGGCGGCGGCCGCGGCGGCGGCGACGTGGCGCTCTGTGGCGCGCTCGCGCAGTTCGCGGCGCCGCCGGGCGAGTCTCCTGCGCGCTTGTGGTCCGCGCCGCCGGCGTCGGCGGCCTCGCGGCGGCCGCGGCCGCTCGTGCTCGGCGGCCGCGCAGTGCTCGAGGCGCTCGTGGGTCCGGACGCGCCGGCGCTCATCGTCTACACGGCGTCCGTCGGCCGCGGCGGCCTGGCGCGGCGCGCGGACGGCCGCGAGTGCGCGGCTGTGGCGTCCCGCGGCTCGGTCGCCGGCGTCGCGGCGCTGTCCAAGCGCGAGCTCGAGCGCGTCGCGCGGCGGCAGCAGCAGCACCGGCACGCGCTCGACTGGCTCGCCAGCGTCGCCGACTGGTCCGTGCGCGAGGCCGCGCGCGCCGGCGGACCTCTCGCCGACGTGGTCCGCGCGCGCGCGGCGCAGCTCGCGGCCAGCGACGAGCAGCTCGTCTACTCGCTCGACCGGCTGGCGCAGCGTGCGACGCGCGCGCGCGGCCTCGTGCTGCCGCTCTTCGACGCCATCGCGCCGCTCGGCGGCTCGCTCGTGCTCGAGCTGCGCGAGCTCGGACTCGACCTGCCCGTCGAGATCGCGCACTGTGGCGACCTGTCGCCGCGGCGCGCGCGCGCGCTGTCGGCGCTGCTCAACGCGCCGGGCCGAGGTCAGAGCCACGGCGGCGGCGGCGACCGCGACGTCCGCGTCTACGACGTGTGCGCCGAGGCCGCGCGCGAGCGCAGCGCGCTGTCGCCGTCGCGCAAGCTCTTCTGCCGCAGCCTGGCCGAGTGCCACCGCCGGTTCCGCGGCTTCGACATCAAGGTGCTGGCGCTCGCGCTCTCGCGCTTCGCCGACGTGCTGCTGCTGGACGCCGACACGCTCTTCTTCTCGAGCCCCGCGGCGCTCTTCGACTCGGCCAAGTTCCGCGACTCGGGCACGCTCTTCTTCCACGACCGCATCAGCGGAGACCGCGCCTTCATGGCCCGCCGCCTCGCCTCGGACGCGCGCCGCACCGCCTTCCACGACTACATGCTCGCCGCAGACGTCTCGCGCCTCGCCGCCGTCCCCACGCTCGCACGGGAGCTCGCGACCGACGCCGCTCTGCATGCCCATGGCGGTCCCGTCGCCTCCGCCTCCGCCTCCGCCTCGGCGCTTGTGCCCGACCCCGGCGAGCTGCCGTTCGCCCCCAGCGCCTTCCTGCTCGCCAGCCACTCGTGGAACGCGCGCGCGGGCTTCCAGATGGACTCGAGCTGCGTGCTGTGGAGCAAGCGCCGCCAGCCGCGCGCGACCGCGCTCCTCGCCGCCTTCGTCGCGCGCAACGACGTCGACCCGCCGCCGTCGTACGGCGACAAGGAGCTCTTCTTCGTCGCCTGCGAGCTCGCCGAGGCGCGCTACGCCTTCTCCGACTGGGGCATCGGCGCCGTCGGCACCTATGTGGTCGACCGCGGACCCGACCGGTCCGTGCTCTGTGGCGACATGAGCCACAACCTGCCCGAGTGGACGCCCGACGGCGAGCACGACCACGCGCCGCTGCTCTACATCAACAGCGACAACATCTTGGCCTTCCGCCCGGATGAGACACCCGTCTTCTACTCCAAGCCGCGGCCCGCCGAGCTCTACCCCGGCCCCTTCCCGTGGCAGCAAGAGTGCCCGTTCAACGTCACCGCCGTGCCCTTCTCGGCTGCCGAGCGCGCACGCGTCTACCGGCGCCAGCGGCTGCACGCCGACGTCCTCGAGTGGCTCGACCGCTCCTCTGCGTCCTAACTCCAGCCCAGGCTGGGCGGACCCGTCAGTGTAGATCCACTTTTGTTCCCCTTCTGAGCAATACGAGCGAGCAAGTGAGCGAGCGAGCGAGAGTACTTGTCTTCTCGACGTCTGTCCGTCCGTCCATCCGTCCGTCCGTCTGTCTGTCATCAGCCCACACTCACGCCTACACCCACCTGCGCCATCACGTCTCCATCGACGCCAAGTCCACGCCACGCTCTTGAGTATGCTCATCCACCGGCCTACCCGCCCGCTGCTATTGCATTTACTCCGACAGCTAGTTGCGTGGGTTGCTCGGACACTCGTCCTCGAGCAGGTGGCGCCTCCAGCCGCGCTTGCCCGGAGCCACATCCTCGTGGCACAGCGGGCAGCGGTTCGCCTGCTTTGGGTGCGGCCGCGGCAGGCAGTCGCGCGCACTCACGTGCTTGTCGAAGAACCTGGCCGTGATGGCCTCGCCGCACTGCGGACACTCCTTGTGGTTCCTCCGCAGCTCGCACTCGACCAACAGGTGCTCGTTCAGACCCGACACCTCGATCACCTGCCCGCACATCTTGCACGGCGTCAACATCTTGCAGGCCGCCCAAAAGTGCTGGTCCAACGCGTCCGAGTCGAACGCCTCGTCCACCACGCCGCAGAACGGACACGTATACTCGTCCACCG
Organism: Phytopythium kandeliae; assembly: GCA_023338135.1. Classification (NCBI taxonomy): domain Eukaryota; phylum Oomycota; class Peronosporomycetes; order Pythiales; family Pythiaceae; genus Phytopythium; species Phytopythium kandeliae. The sequence continues at coordinate 38,675 of JAADYC010000077.1, read as the reverse complement.
ACTCGTCGTCCTCGTCCGCGTCGTCCTCATCCACCATTTCGTCCGGTAGCCGTGCGCGCTGCTGCTGTTGTTGTTGCTGCTGCTGCTGTTGCTGCTGCGCGTTCCCTCCGCCGCCTCTCGCGCGCGTCGGCGCGGCTCTCGGCGCAGCAGTCGCCGCCTCGAACGCGACTTGGTACTCCTCCAGCTGCTTGGGCCGCAGCGACTTGAGAAAACCCTCCACCTCGTCGCCCACGACCTGGTACAGCGCGACCGTGATCTCTTTGGCCACGTCGCGGATCTCGCGGTTCTGGTGCGCGAACGCGTTGCTGTCCTCGAGGAATCCCATGATGCCGGCGACCGAGTGGTCGCTGTCCGAGACGAGCGGGAACGTGGCCACCAGGTCTCTGACAAGCTGCAGCCGCCCCAGCAGCAACTTGAGTGCCAGAGGCTTCTTGGCGCGCTTGCTCACGTGCGCGCTCACGAACGCCACACCGACATTCTTGGCGCCAGCCAGACGCTGAAGGACCGCCGCCGCCTCGTCGCGCACCTTGCTCTGCGGGTCTCCGAGCTTGTTTACTAGCTGCGTCATGCTATTGCCGAGCTAGGAAGGTAGAGAGAACACAGGCGTTCGTTAGACGACGGAACGAGCGAGTTCAGAGACGAGGGGAGAGGAGAAGAGTAGAGAGGAGAGAAGAGAAGAGAAGAGCACGACGCACAATGTGACACATGTCGTCGCGGCGCACACGTGAGGCGAATGCCATCATGCGGTCGAGCAGGCGGAAGGCCGAGAGCGCGACCTGTGCGATGCGGTCGCCCGCGCCGCTCTGTACGAGCGTCGAGCACACCTCGAGCACGAGCATCGGATCGGCGCGGAACGAGCTGAGATCCATCGCCACCTTGCGGATCGCTGCGTCCCGGTGATTCCACAGGTTGCTGTAGAAGCAGCGCGTGAGGAACTCGCCCAGCACGGCGATCATCGCCTCGCTCTCCTTGGCCAGCGCCGGCGGGATCTCGTCTGGCTCAGGCAGGTTCTCCGCGTCAGGGATACCCCTGAACGCAGACTGTGCGTCTTCCACGCGGGTGCTGTCTCCCCTCTCGTCGTCCTCGTCGTCAGACGCATCTTCTTCGTTGTAGTAGCCCCTCCCGCCGCTCGACTGTCTCTGTCTAGGTGCGGTCTGCTCGCCGTCCTCCTCCCTCTCTATCTGCCGCCGATATGCTCGCTTGGCCGGAGCAGGAGCGCTCTCTTCCGGATACATGTCGCGCGGAGAGAAGCTGGAGGAAGTTGCGGTGCTTTTGGCGCCGGCGACGGTTGCAGCGCCTGACCGAGGCACTACCTGACTCCTTGTGCCACTCCCCGGATCCCGTGTAGCCGCCATGACAGGCGACGAGCCCGACGAGTACGGCGCCTGGATCGAAATGGACGAGCCGGTGGAGCGCATCGACGCGGAAGGCAGCGGCAGGATAGGCATTGACTCGTTGCTGTCCACAGAGGCCTCGAGCATGCTGATCTCGTCCTTGATCTGCTTAGCCAAGTCGTAGTCCTCGCTCGCGACGGCCTCGCGCTTCTGCGCCTCGAGCCGTGTGAGTTGCAGTCCGATGCTCTTGAGGTGTTCTTCCATCGTTTTGAGCCGTTTGGCTTGGTCGTAGTCCTCAGCCGCCACAGCTTGATCTTTCGCTGCCTGGATCTCGCGGATGCGCGCGGCCGTCTTGGCGTCGAACCGCAGGTCAAAGCTCAGGTCGTTGGGGCTGCCAGCCGGACTGCCGGCAGCCGGCGGGGGCTTGGGAACCGATCGCGGGTGCGGGGAGCGCGACGGCGACCCATTGGCGCCGAGCATCTCGCCCGTCGACTGGCTCGGGAGTTCGTCAAGGTGCTGTGGGACCGCCAGGCGCTCACCGCACAGGTTGATGGCCATGATCCCGACCTGCAGAATGGAGAACGAGGGTCAGCCGCGCGAGAGATGGTAGGAGAGACAGAGAGGAGTGCCTACCTGGCTATAGATGTTTCGCTCGTTGACGTAGCACTGGTGCAGCACGAGCTTCACCCACGCGGCCTGGTTGTCAATGTGCACCGTCTTGAGCTCGCGCGCCATGTAGTTGCTCTCCACGTTCGACTTGAGCGTCAGGTATCTGCCGGTAGCGTTAGCGCCGAAGGAGGGAGGGCGGTCCCATCCGCACATGAACGCACCCGAGCCGCTGGAACTCCGCATCGTCTAGTGCCGCGTCCTTGGACAGGAAGAGTTCGATCTTGGTCGCGATGTGCGTCTGGTGCGATAGCAGCTGAACCTGCGCGCGTGCAGCGGAGCGTTTACTGACCAGCATCAGCCGCTGCCGTGCGAGACGCCGGCCCAGTCTCTCTTACCTGCGTGAGGCGGCACAGTCCGTCTGCGAGTTGTAGCACGAGCTCCTGCGGGTACTCACAGTTCCTGCGCGCGCGGTTCGAGACGGGGTCGCCGCGTCAGCAGCGGGCGGTCGCCCTCGCTTCCCAGCGGAGCGCCAAGGCGCGCGCGCGCCGTACCGCGGGGTCATGAAACCGCGACTGGACGCCGCGTGCTCGTTCAGCTCGCGCGCAGGGAACGCCGCGTCCTCGCCCGAGCACCGCGCGACCGAGAAGCGCAGCTTGCTCATGCCTGCCAGCCGCTCCGCTTCAAGTTCAAATGGCAGCCGCCGAGCGGCCGTTGCCCCGCGCTCAGCGTGCAATTCAATCCGGAATCGCCTTGTGCGCGAACCTAGTGTCCTGGTGGGAGTCGACGTATCCTTATAAATACTCGAGCATCGGTATATACTTTTGCGCTTACATGTTTCAAGTCACATACTGTGTTCGTTCAAACGAACACATGGTCGAATGGAGTGGTGGTTGAGCGCTATGCATCACACACATTCCGTCGATACGAGGGACAAGCTTACTGAAATGCATGCTGTCCAGCTGTTTGATCCGCACACGTTCCGCTGCTCATGTCGGATTTTGTAAGCCGCGGACGCTGGAGAGAGCGGACGGGACGCCGGTTTGAACGAGAATCCCGCCCACTTACAAATTCCAAGTGATGCAGGCCGCGTCCGCCCGCCCGCCCGCCGCCCGAGGATTCATGGCGCAGAAATAGACGGCGGCTTTCCCCGCGCGGAGGGATCGGACCAGCGGGCATGGTAGGCGGCCGGCGGCCGGCGGCCGAACGCGCTCCGCTGGCGGCCCCCGGACGCGCGCTCACCCCGCTCTGCCTCGTACGCGCGCAGGACGACGGCTACGACGTGCTGGACGGTAGGACGCGCTCGTGCCCGCCGCGCGCCACCGCCGGGAGCGGGGACGCGCCGTCTCTCCCAGCGGCGCGGCGGCTGACGCGGCCACGTGAGGCGCAGGGCGAGAGCTGATGCGGCGCGAGGACGCGTTCGCGCCGCGCAAGATCGCGTACCCCCCGCGGCTGATGGTGGACTTTACGCGCATCGGGGTGCGTGCTGCGCGCGTTGAGTTGGATTGGCTCGGCGACTGACGGACGGACGGATGGACGGACGAACGGACGGACGGACGGACGGACGGACGGACGACGGACGGTCGACGGCCGCGCCGCAGATGCAGGCGCTGCAGCGGTACGCGCGCGTGTACGGGCTCAAGGTGGACGGCGCGTGCGAGCAGGCGGAGCTGGCGGCGCTCGTGGCGCGGCACTTCGACGCAGCGCTCGAGGTGGAGGAGCACGAGTCGATCGCGGCGTTCGTGCAGCGGCTGCGCAACGGTGAGCGCAGTGCGAGCAAGCGGCCAGCGGACAAGGACCGCAAGGCCGCGGCCGACAAGAAGCGCAAGAAGTCGAGCAGCCATAAGCGCGGGCGAGACGCGTCCGCCTCGACCGGCGGCGCGCACGCGGGCGGCGCGGGCAACGGCCACGCAGCGGGCGGCGCGCACCACCACGCGGCGCCGGAGCCGCCGGCGGCGTCTTCGCACCACGACAAGTCGTCGTCGTCGTCGTCGGCGGCGGCGGCGGCGCCGAGCAAGTCCAACAAGCGCGGCGGCAGCAAGAAGAAGGACGACGAGGACAACGAGCTCTACTGCGTGTGCAACCTGCCGAGCTACGGCAACATGATCGCGTGCGACGGCAAGAAGTGCCCGAACCCGTCGCAGTGGTACCACCTCGAGTGCGTCGGGCTGGCGGACGGCCGCCACCCGGACACGTGGCTCTGCCCCGAGTGCGACCCCAAGGGCTTCGCGGCCTTCCAGAGCAAGAAGAAGAAGCCCAAGCACCGCTCCAAGTCGCCCGGCGCCAGCAAGTAGCTCGCTCGCTCGTCGACGCTCGCCCCTCGCTCCTCGCCCCTCGCCCTTGGACCCCTCGCTGCCTCTAGAGCCCGCGCGCATAATCTCCCCCTCCCTCTCCCTCTCCCTCTCTCGCTCGCTCGCCTCGCTCCTCGCCTCGCTCGCTCGGAATGCACGACCGGCCGGTCCCTCGATCCCTCTCTCGGCGCTTGCCCCCGGCCGGCCGCGCCGCCTAGTCGAAGCGCCAGAGCCGCACGTGCTTGTCGGCGCCCGAGGTCACGACCGCCGGCGCCGTCGGGTGCCACTGCGCCTGCAGCACCTTGTCGCCGTGCCGCGCGAAGGCCGCGACGGGCGTCGGCGCCTCGCCCGCGCCGGCCGATAGGAAGCTCAGGCAGCCGTCCAAGCCGCCGCTGAGCAGCCAGCGGCCGGTCGGCGCCCACGCCACGGCGCGGCACTCGCCGCGGTGCGCGCGCGCCACGCCGACCAGCGCGGCCGCGCGCGCCGCCGGCCGCGCAGCCCACGAGCCCGCGGGCGCCAGGCAGCCGCCGCGCAGGTCCCAGAGCGACACGCTGCCGTCCTCGTGGCCCGCGGCGGCTGCGCGCGCGTCGCGCGGGTGGAACTCGAGCGCCAGCGCCGCGTGCGGCAGCCCGGCGGCGAGCAGCCGCTCGCAGCGGCCCGAGCGCGCGTCCCAAAGCCGCAGCGACCGGTCCGCCGCCGCGCTCAGCACGCCCGCGTCGCCCGCCGGCGCCAGCGCCAGCGCCTGTAGCTCGCCGGCGTGTCCGTCGAGCGCCAGCAGCGCCGGCGCCGCCGCCGCCGCCGCCGCCGCCCGCGCGCCGCGCGAGACGTCCCAGCAGCGCACGGCGCGGTCGCCCGCCGCCGCGGACCAGAGCAGCGCGCCGTCCGCCGGCGAGAAGCGCAACGCGCGCAGCTTGTGTCCGTGCCGGCCCGACCACTCGAGGCCCTCGCCCTCGCCCTCGCCCTCGCCCTCGTCTCCTCCCTCGCGCCCGCGCTCGCGCTCGTCCTCGTCGCGAGCCTTGGCGCGCAGCACTTTGATGCCGCCGCCGGCGTCGCCCGCGGCCACGAGCGCCGCGCGGCGGCTCCAGGCCACGCAGTAGACCGGCGCGCGCTGCAGCTTGTGCCACTCGCGCACGACCGGCAGCAGCGGCAGGTGGCGGCCCGCGCACTCGCGCGCCGCCGGCCCGCCGCCTCCTTGCGCGCGCGTGGCGGCCGACAGGTCCAGCAGCCGCAGCGCGCGCGCGTTGGTGCCGATCGCCAGTCGCCGGCCCGCGCAGTGCGCGTCCATGGCGCGCACCGCGTGCGCCTCGGCGGCCGCGGCCACCACGCGCGCGCGCGCCACGTGCTCGGCCGACAGCCGCGCGTACTCGAGCGGCCGCGCGGCGGCGTCCCCTCCGTCCCGGCCGCCAGCCGCGCGGTCGCTCGAGGACGCGCGGGACCAGTGCCGCTCGCCGCCGTCGCCTTGCTCTCCTCCGTCCTGCTGTTGGTCTCTCGAGCCGCCCGCACCCGCGGCTTCCTCCGCGCCCGCGTCGACGGCGACGGCGACGGCGCCGCCTCGGCCCGCGCCAGTGCTCGCGCCATGGCCTGCGCACCCGCCGCCGCCTTCGTCCGCGCCGCGCGGCTCGTCCTGGGTCTCGCCTACCGCTGCGTCCCCTTGCTCGCCGCCGGACTCGGCCTCCCCCGCGCCGCCCTCGCGCCGCCCTCGGACGCTCTCGCCCGCTGGCTCCGCGGCCGACGCGGCCGCCTCCTCGGGCTGCGTCTGCGTCTCGGCGTCCGCCACGTCGACGCGCGCGCCGCCGGCGCTCAGCGGCTCCTCCGTGCTCGTCGCCGCATCCGCGCGTCGGACCCCGCGCGACGGCGGCGACGGCGGCGGCGGCGACGGCGACGGCGGCGACGGCGACAGCAACTCCTTGTCCAAGGCACCCGCGGCGTCCGCGAGCGGCCAGCCGGCGACCGAGCGCGCGAGGAGGCCGCGCGGGTCGCCGGCGGCCTGCGGAGGCGCCAGGTAGAGCGCGTGCGCGTGCGCGTGCGTGGCGGCGACCGGCGCAGCTGCCGGGTCCGCGGCGGCGACCGGCGCATCGGCCGCGCGCGTGCGCACGGAGACGCAGTCGCTGCGGCCGTGGAAGAGCAGCGCGTCGCGCACGAGCCACTCGAGCTGCGCCGGCGCGACGGCCTCGTACTTGTGCTCGCGCTCGTCCGGCGCGATCGGACCGCGCAGCGCGCGCGCGAGCGCCTCGACGCAGCGCAGCCGCGCCTCGTGGCGGCTCCAGCCCGGTGAGGACGGCCCCGCGAGCGCCAGCACCGCCTCCAGGCACCGGACCGCGTCGCAGCGCCGCAGGAACGGCAGCGGCTCGTCGGCCTCGGCAGTCCCGTCGGCCTCGGCAGCCCCGTCGGCCTCGTCGCCGCGGTCCACGCGCGCCTTGAGCCGGCGCAGCAGCGCGCGGTGGCGCGCGGGGCAGTCGGCCGCGCGCTCGAGCACCTGGAGCGCGCCGAGCTCGCCCAGCAGCGCGCGCGCCTGCGTCGGCGGGAGCTGGGCGGCCAGCGGCGCCAGCAGGGCCCGCGCGCGCTCGAGGCGGCCGGCGAGGACCCAGTCGCGCAGCAGCGCGAGCTCGCGCGAGGGTCCGCAGAGCCAGAAGGGGTCGACGCCCGACTCGCGCAGCAGCGCCGCGGCCGTCGCGAAGAGTCCGCGGCGCCGCAGGTGCAGGAACACGAGCAGCAGCAGGTCGGCCGCGTCCACGGGCGGCGGCGAGCGCCTCGAGCCCGCGGTCATGCCGGGAGGCGGCGCGGCGGCGAGCGACAAGGTGCCAACGGATTTAGACGTCTCCCGGCGCGCGGGGTCTCCTCATACTCTCTAACTTAAGACGCGCGGCCGGCGGGCGAGCAGACGCGCGGGACGGCCCGCCGCCCGCCGGCGCCAGGCGCCAGCCGCGCCTACATGATCACGATGTTGTTCTTGGGCGTGTCGGGGCCAGTGGCGGCCGCCATGTCCGGGTCGCTCCCCGTTTCGGCGCGGCTGAAGCCGTCGGGGTCCTCGCCGCCGTCCTTGTTCCGCTTCCTGCGCGCGTACACGGCGAACGCGAGCGCGCCGATGAGCACGACGGCCGCCAGCACCGCCACGATGATCACGACGGTCGAGCCGCTGCCGCCCGACGACGTGTCCGAGGTGATCTGGTTGTCGTCCGACTGCGCCGAGCCCGCCACGTTGTTGGCCGCGCCGCTGCCCACGGCCGAGCCCGAGCGGTCCGTCGAGCCCGAGAGGCCGATTGAGCCCGAGCCTTCCGTCGAGCCCGAGCTCTCCGTCGAGCCCGAGTGGCTGGCGCTGGCGCTGGCGCTGGCGCTGGCGCTGGCGTTCAGCGATGAGGCCGCCGAGAGCGAGGACGAGGACGAGCCACTGGCGCTGCCCGACGAGCACGTCGCGCCGCTGAAGCCGCTCTCGCACACGCACGAGAAGGAGGGCGAGCCCGCGCTGCTATCCTCGTCCAGCTGGCACGAGCCCCTGCCACCGCACTGCTCGCCGCTCTCGTCCGTGCACCCCGCTGCCTCCACACACACATTCAGTCAGTCAGTCAGTTACTCCGCTTCGAGTCGTGGAGAGGGAAGGAGGGAGGGAAGGAAGAGGGAAGGAGGGAAGGAAGGAGGGAAGGAGGGGGAGGGAGGGAGATCGCGTACCGCTACAAGCCGAGTCGCCAAAGTACTCGTCGCAGCGCGCGACCGAGAGGCACTTGTAGATGCCGAGCGTGCCGTCGACCTCTGCGCAGCCGGAGCCGCCGCTGGACGAGCAGCCCGCGCGCCAGATGCAGGCGAGCTGGCCGCTATCGTCGTCCGAGGGGCACGCGCCGGAGCGCGCGCCGCCACACGCCGCGCCGGACACACACTGCTGGATGGCCGCGACCGAGTCGCCGGCCACGCACGTCTCGTTCGCGGCGCAGTCGGCCGTCGACTCGCACTCGATGCCCGCGCGCGCGGTCGCCGCCGCGGCCGCCGCGGCCAGGAGCAGCGCGATGAGCCGCCGCATGACTTGCTTCTTCTACACGAGGGGGGGACGCCTGTGTGGGGCGTTTGCGAACTGTACGAAGAAGCGGGGCGGCTGGCGAGGCACGGAGGGGTGGACTAAAGCATTTCTGCGGAAGAAGACGACACCAAGTGGAAGGATGCATTTGAACATGCAGGCTTCACTGGAGCGTGTGTCGGTTGGGATGCTAGTACTTGATACAATCATAGATAGCAGATATCGGATCATAAAGGGCAAGAACGGTCTGGCAGAGGCGAGTCTATGCGACACGAAAAGTGCAGGAACGTTTTGGCTGAGCGAGTGGCCACTGTATTGAACCCAAACGCAATAAATGAAAGAGTCTCGACACTAATCGGGATAGCTTTCGCGCTGGAAATCGCGTTTTGGACGAAAATTTGACCTTCGGGTGCATCTCAGGCGTTACGTCACGCGTTGTAACTGGCCTTCAGCTCATCTTGGACAAAGTATGCCTCCCTCGCTCGAGCGACGACAGGCTACAAATTCCTAATCGCCGCGGCAGCGATGCTTGACCAGTTCGCCGCACCGACTCGCGTGGCTGTCGTCCCTACTCGGTGCTTCGCTGCCGATCCAGTACTTGTCGGAATCAAAGCGAGTGGCGTCGCGAACAAGATGGAACTCGCCGTTTCGCGCCGGCAAAATACTCGAGGCGAGCGAAATGTGTCGCTAGATTGCTCGATTTCTGTACACGCCGCTCGATCTGACCCTATCCGGGATTTTTTGGATTTTGTTTCCTTGGAATTTGTAAACACCAAAATCAGCGAAAGTATCGGTAAGGAAAACTATCATGTCTAGTAAGAAGACAAGCGCAGTAGCGTCGGCTCCATCTTGGCATGCGACCCGCTGACCCAGCGCCGCACGATCACAGCAGGCAGCACCGGCGGACACGATCAGCACCATCCGTCGAGTAGCGGCAGGCTCACGTTACGCCAAGCGAGATCGACTGGCGCGGCGGCGGTGGCGCGTGCTGGATGTTGCTCGGGATGCTGATCAAGTGTAGCCGTGACTACCAGGACAGTCGCGGCGGCCGCTCACTTCAACTTGGCCAATCCGAGCAACGAACCAGCTACTCGATGCAAATGGGCGGTCGGCGGCGCGAGAGCACGTGCAGCGAGTCGCCGCGCTCAACGGGGTGGTCGCCGCGGCCGTCCGGGCACGTGAACACGTAGGCGCGCGCGTTGCCGCGGCCGCGAGGCTCGGCCTCGCCCTCGGCGTGCCGGTAGATGGCAAGCACGAGCACGTCCTGCGCCAACGCGCGCTCGAAGATGGTCCGGAAGTCCTCGCCCACTAGCTCGCGCGCGATCGTCGCTGCGGATAGCACCGCGTGGGGGAAGCGGTCGTCGGTCGCGGCCTCGGGGGTCGGTCCGGAGCCGGCGCGCGCGTCGCCATAGTAGTAGTAGTAGTCGCCGGCCAGCGCGCGCACGAGGTCGATGGCGTACGGGTTGAAGAAGGACTGGCAGAGCAGCGTGTCGAGGAAGTTGTCGACGAGCACCTCGCCGGCTGCGTAGGCCGGCGCGAACTCGGCCGGCAGCAACAGCTCGGCCTCGAGCGCGCTCACCTCGTGCCGGTGGTGGTGGTGGTGGCCCAGGAAGGCCCATGCGCCGTGGTCGTGATGGTCGTGCCCTCCGTGGTGGCTGTGGTGGTCGTGCCGCGGGTTGTAGAGCGCGCCGCGGCGGCTCTCGAGGCGCCGACTCGCCTGCTCGTGGTGCTCGTGGTCGTCCTTGCTGATCTTGTACGCGAAGTACTTGATGCTCTCGCGGGAGCGCACGACCGAGCTCGAGAGCACGGCTGCCGGCGCGTCCGTGTCGCCCGAGCGGTGGCTCTGGCGGTCGCGGCGCAGCTCCTGCACGGTCTGCAGCGACAGCGTCGCCATGATGACCTGGTAGTCGCGCAGGTGGTCGTCCACGCTGCCGTCGAGTCCCAGGTCGCCCGCGTCCGCGTCCCAGCCGCCGGGCACGAACACCACGGCGCGCGCGTCGAACGCGCGGACGCGCAGCAGGTCCTCGACGTTCTGCGCGACACCCAGCTCGAGGAAGCAGTCGGTCGGCAGCGCGCGTCCCTCCTCGTCCTCGGCCGGCGCCAGCAGCACGACCGTCGGCCTCGCGCCTGGCGCCTCGTGCGCGAACAGCGCGTCTAAAGCCCACGCGAGGTCCCGAGCCTGTGCCAGCGGCCCGCACACGACTACGTGGTCGCGCAGGCGCCGGCGGTCGCCGCCGTCGAGACTCGAGACCGCGCGTCGAAGCGCCGGGACGGTCTGCTGCCGCCTTAGTTGGGCGGCGCCGTCCAGACTCGCGGCTCTGAGTCCCAAGTCCGAGTGGACGCGGGGCAAGCGGCGTGCTGGAGCCGATGGCGCCGGACGAGGAGGAGCAGCCGCGGCCGGTGCCGGTGCCGGCGCCGGCGCTGGGACCGCGTCACCCCCGTCGAACGCGCGCTCGTCGCTATCGTCCGCGTCCGTGCTGACGGCCGCCGCGTCCTCATCGATGCGGATCGAATGGCTGCGCGCGTTGGCGAACGACTGGCGGCTCAGCACCGTGTCGGACGAGAACACGAGCGTCGACAACGGCGGTGCGCCGGCGCCAGTGCCAGTGCCTGCTCGCGCGCCTCCCTTGGCGCGGCCGCTCCATCGACGGTGCGGCCGCTCGACCGGCCGCTGCGTCTGCTGCAGACGCGCCTCGAGCGAGTCGACCGCGAGCTTGGCCGCCGACGCGCTCGGCGCGACGAGGAAGCCGATGTCGCTGCGGTTGGATGCAGTCCTTCGGTCAGTCTCTGGTCGGGAGGTGGGGCACGCGAGACGAGTGCACCGATAGACGGCGAGCGAGCGAGCGAGCGAGCGAGACGTACTGGCCGCGCAGGCGGTCGTCGAACGGACAGAGGCGGATGCGGCGCGCGCCGTGGGCCGCTGCAGCGTCGTCGTAGAGTCCGAGGAGGATCACGTGGGAGCTGCAGACACCGCGAGTCAGTCCGTCAATCAACCGGTCAGTCGATCAACTCGATCGACTTGATCGCCTCGACACGAAGACCGAGACGGAGACCGAGACCGAGACGGAGACCGAGACGGAGAGGAGGAGCAAGAGGAGGAGCAAGAGGAAGGCGGACGCACTGGCGGTAGAGCTCGGCGGCGGCGCGCGTGTAGGCGAGTCCGTCAAAGAAGCGCGGGAGGCAGACAGGGAAGAGCAAGTGCTGCAGTCCGGCGGCGTACTCGGCGATCCAGGGGATGGCCGAGGCCTTGCCGTGTGCCACGTGCGGCTCGGGCGCCGAGAAGAGCAGGTTGAGCAGCAGCGCCGTCGCGCCGGGGCACACGACGCTGCGCGCGAGGATGGCGGCGCGCAGCCGCGGCGTGTTGAGCGCCACCTCGGCGCCCGTGACGGCGCGCAGCCCGCGCGTGCGCTGCGGAGAGAGCACCTCGAGGAAGCAGCGTAGGCGCGGCGGCGTGTCGGCGCCGAGGTCGCCGCCGTCGCTGGCTTCGCCCGCGGCCCGCAGCTCGGCGCGGAAGCGGAACTTGTCGACGGCGAGCGCCTGCAGCACGGCAAGCGCGTCGGTGGCCTCGGCGCGGCGCGCGCGCGCGCGCTTGTCGGCCAGGATGAAGACGGCGGCGGCGCGGTCGACGTGCGCGCGGCGCGCGTCCTTGTCGAGCAGCAGGCTACCCTTGAGGAAGGTCACGCGCCGGCGGAAGCGCACGCTGAGCAGCAGCGCCTGCAGCTCCTCGGGCGGCGCGCGGTCCGCGAGCAGCACGACGTCCATGTTGACGCGGCCCTGGCGCGGGCGGTAGAACTCGTGCAGGAAGGCGGCGACGCGCTCGGGCGAGAGGTGGCCGGCCACGACCACGTGGCCGCCGAAGTGCACGCTGCGCCGGCGCAGCGAGTAGCTGTGCATGTAGGCGTGCTGCAGCCGCGAGAGCTCCACGAGCCGGTTGATCTGCCGCGGCACGGCCGTCACGATGGCCACGATGAGCAGGATCACGAACGCCTGGCCGGCGCCCGTGCGCGGAGAAATGTCTCCGTAGCCGACGGTCGAGACCGTGACGAAGACGAAGTAGAGCGCCTGGTGCAGCTGCAGCCGCGCGAGGCCCTGCTCGGCGTAGTAGGCCTGCTCGAGCGCCTGGAAGATGCCGGCGGCCACCATGGCGAGCGCCGCCGTGAGGAACACGAGCACCGCGAGCTGGTAGTCGTACCCGCGGTACGCCTGCACGATGCGGTACAGCCGCAGGATGGCGAGCAGCCGGAAGATGCGCGCCACGCGCACCAGCGACAGCGCCGACAGGCTCAGCGACACGAGGAAGAGCTGCGCGCGCCAGCGGCCGGTCAGTCAAGTCGCCAACCTACCGACCGCTCGAGCGGGTGGCGCGCACCGCGACGAGCGTGGGCAGGATCGTGACGGCGTCGATGAGCCCGATGGGGCTCAGCACGAACCGCAGCCGGTCCGTGCTCGCGAACAGGTGGGCGATCTGCAGCGCAGTCGCGCGCGCCAGACAGGGAGCGCGTGAGCGGCGGCGCGGGCGACGCGGGCGGCGAGGCGAGGCGAGGCGGCGCGAGGCGCGGGTCACTCACGTAGTCGGCGAGGAAGAAGAAGGTGCAGGCGGTCTCCAAGCCACTCGGCGTGAGCTCCTCGTCCTCCTGGTACGACTGCGACGCGCACGAGACGCCCGTCAGCGCGCGGCGAGCCAAGCGCGTGGAGACGCGCACAAGGCACGCACGTCGACGACAGCCAGCACGACGAGCACGAGGCTCAGCGCCACATTGAGCGTCTCGACCGCGACGCCGGCCGGCCCGTCCAGCAGCATCTGCGCGCGCTCCTTGAGCGTCAGCACGTGCACGTCGCCGATGCGCCGCCGCGCGCGCGGGTCCTCGCGCGGGTCCTCTAGCGGGAGGCGTACCCGGCCGGCGAAGGAGGAGGAGCATACACGGGCATCCATTCGTCAGGCCGCGGCGGTGCCTCGCTCTGCCACTGCGCTCCTTGTCCATTGGCGCGCGGACGCACCGCGCGGGGAGTTGGCGAACTCGTAGCCGAGCGCCGCGGGTCCGTCGGGCGACAAGCGCTTCATGGTCTCTCGGCGGTTCGGGCAGTGGGGGGAGGCGCCGGAGGCTGACGTCCGATGGCCGGAGCCGATGGCGCGAAGGCCAGCGCCGCCGGGGATGAGGCCGCGGCCAGTAGTAAGTAGCCACCTCGACGCGCATCCCGTCACGCGACTCGCGTGGCGGAGCGCGCGCTGCTTCCAGGCTTAGGGCGAGGGCCAGCGCGCTCCACTTCGCGGCTCTCCATCTCTCTCTCTCTCTCGCTCTCTCTCTCGCTCTCGCTCTCTTTCTCTCTCGCTCGCTCGCTTCATCTCTCCATCTGTATGCGCCTGCCTGCCTGCAGCATGCAGCAGCGGGCGGGACGGACCAAAGCAGCAGCGCAGATTCATGTTGGCCTACAACAGGAGAGGCGCGTATGGGTGGCCGAGGCAAAGAGCGCCGCCGCGGCCAAACCGCGCCGCGTCCAAGCCGTGCCGCGTCCAAGCCGTGCCGCGTCCAAGCCGTGCCGCGTCCAAGGCAGCCGAGCGGGCTTAAGCGCCGGCGTCGGCGCTGGCACCGGCGTCGACGCGGCGGCGCTTGACGCGGTCGAAGTACTCCTTGACCGTGATGCCCTTGCGCGCGGCCTTGGCGGCGGGCGGCACGGCCGCGCGCGCCTTGCGGTCGAGCAGGATCTCGCTGGCGGCGCGCAGCGTCATCCACGAGCCGTCGTCGTCCTGGATGCGCACGGTCGTGTTGGCCATCTCCTGCGCCGTGGCGGGCGCCGCGCCGCCGCCCACGACCTGCACGCGCGCGTCGCCATGGGTGGCGCCGCGCTGCGCCTGCTGCTCGGCGAGCTGCGCCTTGCGGCGGCGCTGCTTCTCGAGCAGCGCGTCGATGTCGATCTCGAGCGCGGCGGCCGGGTCGCGCGCCGAGCGGTCGGCGGTTGCGAGCGTGCTGTTGGGGGCGTGTAGGCTACCGGCGCGCGCGAGCAGGTCGTCGGGCAGCGCCTCGACCTCGTGCAGCTTGTTGGACGTCACGACGCGGCCGTCGGGCAGCGCGAGCAGCTTGCCGTCCGCCAGGTTCTTCTCGAGCTTGTCGCGCGACATGTACATCTTCTTCTGGTTGGCGCGCACGAACTGCAGGCGCTCGGCGCTCGTCATCTTGGCGGCCATGGCCGCGTGCAGCTCCTGCGCGCGCAGGTCCTGCGCCATGTTGGCCTCGCGGTTGCGCCGGTTGATCTCGTTGATGCGCAGCACGTCGTCGCTCTTGCGCTTCTGGCGTGCCTCGTTCTCGGCTAGCAGCTTCTGCAGCCGGCCCTCGAGCACCACGGCCTTGTCGAAGTTCTTCATGTCCTGCGCCGCGCGCAGGTCGCGCTCCAGCCGCACGCGCTGTACACCCAGCGACACGCTCGGCACGCCCGCCGCCTGCTTGCGCCGCACCATCTCGTCCACCTCGGCCTCCGAGTACCGGTGGTGCGCCGCCATGCGCTGCTTCTTGCTGAACAGCGCCTTGGCCTCGCCGTGCGTCGGGAAGCGCAGTCGCTCCTTGTTGACCGTCGCGCGCCACACGAGGAACTCGCGCTCCTGCAGCGAGTGCGACGACACGCCGCTGAGCTTCCACTCGCGCCGGCTCTTGCCGAACGCGCACACGAGCCCCGTGGTCGTCGACTCGCCCATGAACGGGTACGCGCGCGGCAGGCGGCACACGCCCGCGACCTCGCAGAAGCGGTACACCGTCTCGCCGTCCACGACCGACACGGGCACGCGCACGTACACGCCCGTCACGAGCTTGGCGAAGAACGGCTCGAAGAAGTGCTTCTCGAAGAACGCGCGCTTGCGCAGCAGGTAGTGGTTCGCCTGGCTCCACGTCACCGGCACGTTCTCCTCCGGCCGCGCCGCCGCGCCGGCCGCCGCCGCCGCCTCGCCCTCCTCCTCCGCCGCCGCGCCGCCAACGCCTAGCGTCCGCTCGACCGCCGCCGCCGCCGCCGCCGCCGCCGCTGCCGACGCGCTCGACCCGTCCGCGCGCCGTCCGCGCCGCGCCGGACCCGACGCCGCCGACGCCTCCGACGCGTCGCTCGACGCCTCCGACGACTCGGAGCCCGAGCGCGCGCGCTGCCGCCCGCCGCTGCCGCGCCGCAGCTCCTGGCGCCGCCGCCGCTTCTCGGCCAGTCCGCGCGCACCCGCGCCGCCCTCCTCGTCGCTCAGCTCGTCCACGCCCAGCCGACTGCTCAGCATCGACCGCGGCTTGTCGCTCGTCGCCTTCTTGTTGACCTTGAGGTGCTGCAGCGCCTCCTTGCGCCGCTCGCGCTCGCGGCTGCCCGACCCGCCGCGCCGCGTCGCCACCGCGTCCTCCTCGCCGTCCTCCGCCGCCTCCTCCGCGGCACCTGCGGCCGCCGCCAGCCGCTTCTTCAGGTCCTTCTCCTTCGTGCGCCGTTCCTTCGCCTCGTACTTCTCCAGCAGCCGCTTCTCCTTCTCCACCTCCGTCAGCCCCTCCAGCTCCGCGTCCTCCTCCTCCTCCTCCTCCTCCTCGTCATTCTCCTCCTCGGTCGCAGCCCTGCGACCCGACCGCTTCCGGCCGCCGTCGCCCTCGTGGTCCGCGTCCGCCGCTCTCTCGGCCGCGTCCTGCCTCGCCGCGGCCGCACGCGCCGCGCCGCCGGCCTTCTTCCCACGCGGAGCCTTCTTCTTGGCCGGAGGCGCCGCCGCCTTTTTGACTGCCCGTTTCGCCCGCTTCTTGGGCTTGCGGCTCGGCGACGCCGACGACGCCGACACGTCCGAGCCACTGCCCGAGCCACTGCCCGAGCCGGAGCCGGAGCCGCTGCCCGAGCCCGAGCCGCTGCCCGAGCCCGAGCCAGAGTCCGAGCCACTGCCAGAGCCCGAGCCGCTGCCGCTGCCCGAGTCGGAGCCGGAGCCGGAGCCGCTGCCGGAGCCCGAGCCCGAGTCGGAGCCGCTGCCCGAGCCCGAGCCGCTGCCCGAGCGCGAGCTCCCGGACGCGGACGCGGACGAGCGCCCGCCCTCCGACTCGTCGCTGCTCTCCGTGATCACGTTCTTGCGCGCCATGCTCGCTCGCTCGCTCGCCTGCGGCCGCCGCGCTCGCTGCCGGACCGAGTCGATCGAAGCCGCCACGCGCGCGCTCCGCTTGGGCCGGTGGCCGTTTTGCTGGCGCTGTACACGTTGTAGGCGGCGAGGCGGCGGCGATCGATCGATCGGACACAGCCGATAGCATATACCGTGGTGTCTCTGCTAGGTCTGGTCTGCGAACGATTCAATTCGGAATCGCAAGCGGAAGGCGCCGACCGACCACTGCCACCTGCAAAAGTATAGGTCGATACCATCATGCAAACACTTGTGAGGATACGCGAGGCGGCAAGTTGCACCGGCGCTGCTGCTGCTTGCCCGAAAGGATACGCTCGCTGGGCCGATCGGCGCGGACGATCGATCCTCCTCGCTGGCGCTCGGTGCAGCTCCCTGCCGACGCCTCGCACGGACCTGGCGCGCGCCTAGGACTCTTCGATCGCGCCTCGAGAGGCGCCGCTGCTCCAGCCGCGCGCATCGGCAAGCCCTCCGGCGTTCTGCCGATCCCGAGCCACGTTGAAGCAGCCATGCGCGCAGGCTCCAAGCCGGTTGGTAGCGCGTCCGTTGGTGGCGCTGCAAGCGGAGCTCGGCCACTGCTGACTGCCTCTGCTGCCTGCAGACGCGCCGCGCGAGCGTGAAGAAGGAGGCCGACCGTGTCCACGCGCAGGTGCCGCCACCCGCCTCACAAGCAGATTGGGATGCATCCGAGCGACGGCGCGCGACCTACCGCGTGCTCTTGGGGCAGCCGCTGCTGGCGCCAAAGCCGCGGCGCGACTCGCTGGACGAGAGCACGGAGCTACTGCTACTGGGCGGCGCGACGGCGCTCGAGACCGAGGACGTGGCCGAGGCCGCCATCCTCAGCGAGTTCCCGCCCGTGCTCGAGCTGGCGGCCGACGAGCTGCGCGATGCCGACGACCTGTTGCTCCTGGCCGTCGACGCGGACGGCGGTGCCGCCGAGCTGGGCAAGCGACTCACGGATGCCTTCTCGAGCCGGCTGGGCGGCCGCGCGGATGAGCCGCGTGAGGACCTGGACGAGTTCCTGCGTCTGCTCGACGCCAGCGACGCGCTATCACCGGCAGCCAAACGACCAGCGACCAGGAAACCGCGCGCCGAGGCGCTCGAGGGCGTAGGCTTGGCGCTCTACTCGCCTGAGCGAGCGAGCGAGCGCGAGAGAAGAGAGAAGCGGACGATGGAGGTAGGGAGGTTGGGAGGGAGGGAAGTAGGGAGGTAGGCTCCATGTACACTATCGATCGATACGCCGAGGGAGCGGGCGACCGCTGTCGGACGCCTCCGTCGCGCGTCACGCGCTGCTGTAGCCGACCACGACGACCTCGGGCTGCTGCTGGTTGAACACGTCGACCTCCTCGCCGTCGTCCTCATCGCCGAGCTCCCTGCTGCCGGCCGGCCCGCCGGCTCCCCCGCCCGTCGGGCCGCCCCCGAGCAGGCTGTCGCGCTCGGCCACCAACGGCGCGACGCCACTCTGACCCGCGCTGGGGCGAGTGAAGAGCGCCTTCCAGCCTGTGCCGGCGGCGCCGCGGCCGCCCAGACGGCGATCGTTGCGGCGTTGGAAGCGGTGGAGCACGACACCGATGACGAGTCCCTCCCAGACGGTGGCAAGCAGGAGATCGAAGAGGAAGAGGAAGAAGAGCGAGGCGCAGAAGCTGCGCGGCAGCTCGAGCACACCCAGACTCGTGTCGACGCCGACCGTCTGCGTTGTCGACTGGCTCTCGTAGCTGAAGAGCTGCACCTGCAGCACGAAGAAGAGCACCGCGAGGTACGCGGCGAACGGCCGGTTCGCGAGCAGCGGCCGGCGGAACTGGTCCTGCAGGTTGAGCGTGAGCGCCGCGACCCAGTACTGCAGGTGCCCGAAGAGCCACAGCACGCTGTTCTCGTACGAGTGCTGCGTCAAATCCGCGGGCTCGCCTGGCACGAACACGTAGCACGGCGCCTCGACCGCCGTCTCGTTGTCCGCGAGCGCCTGCGTGAGCGCGTACGCGTCGGCCGCCGAGCAGAACCACGCCTTGGCGCGCGCCGCCGAGATGGCGATGCCGAGGCACACGAAGAAAACCATGAGCTGGCCCGCGAGCGAGAGCACGATGGCTGGCGCGAACAGTGTCTTGGCCGGCAAATCGCGCGTGAGGCTCGCGGCCGCCGGCGCGCGCACCATGAGCACTGAGAGCCCGAAGACGACCACGAGGTCGTCGAAGAGGAACTGGCTGTCGCTCATCTGCGACGATGCGTCCATCATGAGCGACGACATGGTCACCTGGATGATCGAGTAGAGCACCATGTACTTGAACGCCACGAACGACGTGCTGAGTGCGCAGCGACCCTCGCGCAGCAGGTCCACGACGTCCATGAGCAGCTTCTTGCGGCTCGTGAACGGCGCCACGATCGACGCGTCCGCGTCCGACAGCGCCACACCCACGTGCGCCGCCTTAAGCGCGCCGCAGTCGTTCGTGCCGTCGCCCACCATGCCAACGACCTTGCCGCGCTGGATGAGCGTCTCCACGATCCATGTCTTCTGCTGCGGACGGATGCGCGAGAAGATCTTGGTATGCAGCACGACGTCCGCCACGAATGAGCCCGGGTGCGCGCAGATCAGCCGCGCTAGCGCCGCACCAGTCAGCGCGAACTCGTTGTGGTCGGCGAGCGCCATGAATGTCTTGTCGTCCAGCGGCGTCCACTCCGGGGCGGCGGACGTCGCGAGCTCGTCCACGTCGGCGAACACGGCGGCGCCGTCGCTGTCCGCGACGTCGATAAGCAGTACACTCGCCTCGAGCTCCATGTTCACCTTGCGGGCGACGTGGATGGCCGTGAAGGCGTTGTCGCCCGTGATGACCCGCACGTCGATACTGGCCTCCTCGAGCGTTGCGATCACGTACGGCGACTCGGTCTTGATCTTGTTGAGGAAGAGGACGAAGCCGACGAAGTTCAGCCGGCACTCCATCGCCTCGCGTACGGGCACGTCCGCCGTGACCGGGAACGTCTTGGACGCGAGTGCCACGACGTAGTAGCCCTGGTACGAGTACCCGCGAACCTTCTCCATGTAGTTGACCGGGATTGTCGCGGGGTTACAGATCCCTCGCAGCGCCTCGGGCGAGCCCTTGGTGTACACGACGCGCTGCCCAGTCTCAAAGTCCTCGATCAGCACGGAGGAGCGCTGCAGCGAGGCGTCGAATAGGTACCGCTTGACGACGCCAAACGTCTTGCCTATCGGGGACGAGATGAGGACTGAGAAAGGGGCGTTCGGCGTGTTGCGCTTGTGCACGTTGTTCTCGATCGAGTACCCGGTCGCGCGGAACATGTCGCGCTCGAGTGCGTAGCCCGCGATGCTGCCGTTGCGCTCGCTCAGGCTGTGGCAGGTCGCCAGCCCGACGATCGCGCTCACTGACAGCACGTCGACCTCGCTCTGGAGCCCGATGAACACTGGCGACCCGGACGCGCACTCGTCGACGCCCTGGAAGTCCAAGTGATCGGTCGACAGCGTCCCGGTCTTGTCGAAGCAGAAGCAGTTGAGGTGCCCCGCGAGGTTGACGCGCTGCGAGTTGATACAGAAGACGCCCGAGGCCTCGAGGCGCGAGAGCGCGAAGCCGACGCCGATCGTGAGGATGAGCGGCAGAGCCGGCGGGACGGCGATCGTCACGAGGTCGAGCGACGACACGATCGCTTCGCCCGTGCTCACGTCCGCCTCGGACTTGCTGGCCTGTACGAATCGCTTGATGAAGGCTAGGATGGCCACAACGGATAGCGCTGCCATGAACCGGTAGCTGTCGCGTTCAATCTTGAAGCGGATCGGCCGCGGGTAAATGATGGATCGGAAGAGCTCGCCCTTGGATGTCGAGAAGCCCGTGCACAGCACCACGCCGCGGCTCGAATTGTCCGCCTTAACCGTCAGCACGGTCGAACCAGCGTAGAGCACACTCTCTTTGGCTGTCATCTTGAGCTGCGCGTCGACTGTGCGTACGGCAGCGCTCTCCTTCGACAGCTTGCTGCCCGCGCTTCCATTGCTGCTGGGTCGACTCGGCGGCAGCATCTGCTTGGTGATGGGGATTGCCTCCCCCGTGAGCGTCGACTCGTCCGCGGTACACTCGCCCGAGATCATGACAATGTCGGCGGGCACCAGCCCTTCCTCTACTACTACAACATCGCCAACGACCAGCTGCGTCGCGCTAATGGACTGCACTCGCTGATCCCGAATGACTTTGACGCTGGCGTCCATCTTGACGAGATCGTGGAGCTTACGGTCGTTCGAGACTTGCGAATACACCTCCCACGCGATCGAGATGGCCGACATGATCATGATGAGCACCGCGTACGTCGTGTAGCTCTCACTGAGCCAGATGACCGCGCTTGCGACCTGGAAGAGGTAGAACGGGTGTAGCACCTTGCGCAGAAGCACTCTTGCCCAGTGCTGCGGCGAGAGGTTGATCTCGTTGGGCCCGCAAATCTCGAGCATCTCGTCAGCCTTGGCGCCCGTGAGACCCGATGCGCCTCCAGCGTTCATGCCAGCTGGAGACAGCGATGGTCCACCAGCCCCTTGCGGGTCCGCCCCCCGACTTCGCCTCTCCACCTCGTCGAGGCGCTCCTGCAGCTCCGTCTCGAGCCGCACGAACTCGCGCGTCTTGGCGTCAAAGTAATGGCGGCTCTTGCGGAACTCGAACCAGCGCACGGTGATCCGGTCGGACGGGAGCACGAGCGTCTGGAGCTTGCACTCCTCCCACACGTACTGCTGCTTCCTGCGAGGCAGGCTGTCGTCGATGTCGATCGAGGTCGTCGACACGATGGTGCCGCGTGCCTTGATGCCAGAGGTCGCCTTTCCACCGTCGAACTCCTCCGACGGGAGTGCCATCTTGACCAACACGCAGTCGGCGTCTTCGATCGCGGCCACCTGCGTCTTGGTGAGCCGCGTGTACCACCGGGGAAGCCACGAGGTCGCGATCGGCAGCGCGCCGGCAGTGACCACGCTGGCCGCGAGGAACAACGCGCGCTGCGTCGCGCTTGACTTGAAGAAGAAGACCTGCGCGAGCCCGGGTCTGCTGGTCACGAGCGTCGGCGGGAGCACGCCCGAGGCGGCTCTCCGCACCGCCAGGTCGCCTCCACCGGCCTCCATCTCTCGCTGCGCGCCGTCTATCGGGAGAAGACTCGGTTGCGCTGCGTGTCCAGCGTCTAGAAGTGCCGCCAGCTCACGCGAAGCCATAGCGGTCCACGCGCGCGGCGCTCGATTTAGCCCACAGAGAGGGATGAAAAGAAGCGAAACTCCGGCCAAGACCAGCGCTATTTCCAGCTGCGGGTTGAAGCGCTGGGCAGGAGCGAGCGAACGCGAGGGACTGATGAGCCAACGGCTTGCAAGGAGCCGCCTGGCGGTGCGGAAGCGGCGCGCCGGCGGCTAGTGACGCCCATTGCCCTTCCTCGCCTTGGAGGAAGAGTTGCAGTCCGGTCCGGATGTGTCCGGAAGCTCAGCGAAGAGCGTATATAAAACCTGGTCATTATTTGTATACATGTGTATAATCAACAGAGCTGCGTGTCGAACAGGATGGACGGACAAACAGTCGCGAGCGTCACTATCGACGCGGATCTCGCGCGCGACGCCGCCATGGAGGACCTCGAGACGTCAGCGGCGCTGGCGTTCCACGGCGTCGATTACGTTGTGACGGTGGGCGTCGAGCGCCAGGAGCTGCTCCTGCAGGTGGAGGTCGAGGACGCGGCAGCAGTGGCTGGCGCGGGGAGCTCTGGGGCTGGCAATGCCAGCGGCAGCGGATCCGGGTCGTCCGCTGGCGACTGCTGGACGGCGCGGTTCCCAGCAGCGTGTGCGGAGCCCTCTCGACATAGAGAGGCTGGAGACGGCGCGCCTAACGAGAGCGGTGGTCGCTGTGCCCGTTAGATATCGAGGAGCTGACGCGCAAGACGGGCAACTTCAAACGCTTCGCCGTGTTCGTGAACATGCTGCTCTCGGCGCTCGCGCATCGCAGCGACGCCGTGTTCATCGACTTGCTCACGGCTGCCGACCTGGTGAGAGCATGTATTGTTCGCTCTACGCGCGCGCATGCTCAGTGGCGGCGGCTCACGTGCGTGGCGGACAGGAGCTGTACCGGAAGCGCAAGATGGGCAAGGCAGGCGGCGCCAGCGAAGCGTTTGGCGGCATGGGAATGGGCAGCGGCAGTGGCAGCGGCAGCGGCAGCAGCAGCAGCGGAGGCAGCAAGCGGTACCTGATCCTGACGTACGCTGTCGAGTTTGACCGCGTGCATTACCCGCTGCCACTGGCGCTGGTACAGACGCCAACACCTGACGTCTTGCAGCGCACGATCCGCCGTCTCCGACAGGTTGGAGCGCCGGAGCGAGGCGCAATGCGCGAGGTAAGAGTGACTACCGCGTCTGACGCTAGCCTGTCATGTACGGCCGACAGGCACTCGCTACAAGAAATACCGATCCGCACGGTGGGCGACGTCTTGCGGACGAGAACGCTGCGCTGCGCGAGGAGAACCGGTGCCTGAAGAACACGCTGAAGCAGTATTGTGGTGCCGGAGGCGGCACAGGCGACTCCGAGAACATCAACCCGGCCAACAGCCAGCACATACTCAACGACGCATCGTCGATCGACTTGCAGCGAGAGCTTGAGGTTCGAGAGTCTTGTCGATGTCAACCTCTGGGTGTTGAAGCTCCACCTTACAAAGCACTCCCCTCGTCTTGCCTCTCATGCGTATCCAGGCTTCAATCGAGGAGAACAAGGAGCTGCTAGGGATTTACCAACAATACCGAGAAGAGACCTCCCAGGAGCTATCGCGGCTGAAAGCGGAGATCAGGTGCGATGGGCGGTCTTCCCTCTTGGCACTACTCGGCGATTATCTGTGCCGACTGATGTTTCGCCCAATGCTCTGAGGCTTGCTAGACAACTGAAAGTATCGAAGACCACTGGTGAAGATGAAGAGCGCGACAGCTTGATGAATCTGAAACACGCGGTCGAGCAAGAGCGGTCGGACGCACGGCGCAAGTTGGTACGTTGTCAATGCGCATCCAATGTGCTGGAAAGGCAAGCTCAAATGGTTGCATTCGTTCCTGATCCTACGCAGAAGGAGAGCAGCGAAACGATCGAAGAGACGCTGGTGCAGCTGGTCGAAATGAAGGCTCAGCTCGAGGGGACGCAACTCAAGAACCGCGAGCTCATGCGCCAGGTTGCCATATTGCGGGCAAAGGTTGGCAATCAGGACGAGTCGGCTAGCAAGACTGCCGGTAATCCGAATGGACGGCGCGAGGTTGGCGTGCCAGCTCAGCGAGCTGTCAGCGGCACACAGCAACGATATCGTTCATCTCGGGCGGCTCCAACTCGTGGCCGCAGCTCACTTTCGCCCCAGCAGCCTGCGCGGAGGCCATCGTTTGGCAGTCGCTCGTCGGACGATGAGCGTGAGTCAGCCTACTCGTCCACTGAGAGTCGCAGTAACCGCAACTCGGCGCGCCAGTCGCCACAGCAGCGACGAGTATTCCGGCGATTCGATCCGACGGCATATCAACGCGAGAAGGAGCGCAAGCAACAGCGGTCGCGGTCACCAGCGCCTCGGAACGGCGTGGTTCAGGGAGATGTCTCAGCGCACGGAGGCGGATACGCATCCGATAGCTCTACTGGCGGTGGATACTCTTCGGCTGATTCCCGTCGGTCAAATGGTTCATCACGGTCAACACGATCACGGGGGCGGCTATCGGCGCAACGACAGCGCGAGATTGACGCTCGTCTGGCGTCGCCAAAGAGAGTACCAGCATCGGAGTCAGCACTCCCTCCGCGGTTTCGCTCACCGATCCCACGACCACCATCATCGCAACACGGACGGCCAACAAGCCGTGGACGATCCCCATCTCCAGCGCGATCGGTTGACGCAGCTCATACAATCAGCCGCGACGCATCGCCGACGCCAAGCGCTGTCTCTGCTGGTCGTGGTCAAAGCTCACGTCTCGAGAGTAGAGCGGCAGCCAACCGGAAAGCGGATCGAAGCGACCCAGCGGGACATGATACCGGCGCCGATGCGATCAGAGATGAGTCGCCTTTGGTGCGTCGGGAGAACACGTCAGCAATCCAGCAGCGGCGGAAGCAACAGCAGCAAAAGCTGCAGCAGAAGCAGCGCGCGCTCCTCATGGACACGTCCATGGACTCCTTCAGCGATATTGACGACCGGCTCACGGCGCTGCAGCAGTTCCTCAAGGAGGCTAAGCAAGGCGCCGGAGGGACTGGCGGGGCTGCTGCGTAGCCGAGCGCCGCGATACTCACATCGCGGCCTTGGCGATCATTGCGAGACTAAGCAAGCATCGCCGACTGATGGATTGGTAAGACCAAATGCATCGATCGCTCTGTCTGTCTGTCTGTCTGTCTGTCTGTCTGTTTCTATTGTTTTCTTGATCTCTCCGGTTACAGTTGATAAGCTGGGGCTTCCCAGAATGAACAAGGTGGGGAAGACCGCAGCGCGGACGCGGCGGGCTCTTCACATCCAGTCGCAGTAGCCGCCGAACTCGCCGATCTGCGGCGTGTCGGCGATGGCAGGCGATGACAACGACGGCGACGGCATCAGCGAGCTGGCGCACTCGTGGTCGAACGTGTGGAGCAGCTCGTGATCTGTCAGCACGTGCGGGAATCCGCTGTTGCGACGCTGCGTCGACTTTGGCGACGCCTTGGCGCACTCCTGGGACATCGGCGCCGTTGGAGCGAGTATCCGCTGCGTGCTTCTTTGCTCACCGTCGTCGCAAGCGGTAGCCGACTCGTCCTGCAGGAGCTGATCCAGTCTGAAGCTCGACACGAGATGCGCGTCGGACGATGGTGATGACGAGACGGACGAGGAGGAGGGGGAGGGGGAGGAAGAGGAGGAGGAAGAGCCCGATAGCGCGAGCGAGGGCGGCGGTGCGAGAGCAGCGCTCGACGGCGCGGCCGACGACATGGAGGCGGGGAACGCGACGGGCAGGAAGGCATGCTCGCGCAGGGGCGAGAGGCGCCAGCTCGCGTCGGGCGGCTGCGAAGTCGGCGTCGACAGCACCAAGTAGGGGTCGATAGTCGCGTGTGCGTGCGCATGCGGCTCGCGCTGGCTCGCGGTGGCTCCCGCGGGACTGCCGCGCTGCGGCGGCGGTGATGACGACGGGCGGGAGGAGGCGGACGAAGAGCGCGCGGTGGCCTCGCTGTCGCTGGCGACGGCAAGCTTCTGGGCGGCGCGAGACTGCTTCTGTAGGTACTTTTGCGCGTGTGTGCGGATCTGGACGAGGGTGCGCGTGACCACGAGGGACGAGATCTTCTTCCACGACCGACCGTAGAGTTGTAGCCCTTCGAGGAAGAGCTCGTGCTCCTTCTTGGTCCACCGGCCGACGTGTGTCGTGGTCGAAGTCGCAGCCGAAGTCGCGGTCGCCGTGGGCTTGGCTGACGGTGCGCTCGCGTAGACAGTCGAGCGGTCGGCCGCGTCGCTCGACAGCGGCGCGTCCGCGAGCGGGAGCGCATGGTGTGAGTGCGGCTGCTGCGGCGGCGGCGTTGCGAGCAGGAACTCGGGCCGGCGCTTGTGGCTGCGTTGCTGCCGACTCTGGTGGCAATTGGAATGCAGCAGCACGCGATGCACGAGCTGCTGCTGCTGCTGCTGCTGCTGCTGCTGCTGCTGCTGCTGCTGGTATCGGTACAGCTGGAGTTGGTGCTGGTGGTCCGCCCCGACCCCGCTTGCGTACGGCGTCTGGCTGTTGCGGACGTGATGGAAGAGCGCGCTTGGCATCAGTACGTGGGCGGTCTTGGCGAGTCCGTGCGTTGCTGAGAGCGCAGGCTGCGCCAGCGCTCTCCATGGCGCCAAATGCTGGTCGTGGACCAGTGGCGCGGCTGTGGCGTCCTGGAAGCTGTAGTCGAGCGAGTGCACGAGTCCATCGAGTCCGTCAAGCGCGCCGGGGGGCGAGCCCGTGCCGATGCCGAGGAAGTCGTCCCAGTCCCTCGCCGGCGACTCGCCCGCCTCGTGATCGCGATTGCCGACCGCGCGGAACGCTGGCGGCTGCATCGACATGCTGCGCAGTCCACGGAGGCGACTGGGAGGCGGGCGGGGCGACTGGGGGCGGATGGAAATCACGTGCGCAAACCAGCAGTGAGCTTCGCGCGCGCCACCACTGCTGAGCGGAGCTGAGCGGCGCGCGACCGGCGCAACAGGCGAGCGCCAAACATAGCGCGGCGGCCAAGCGCGCTATTGATAGCGACCAATGCCAATGCTGCTGGCGCGGCGCGCGCCTCGCTAATTTTGCGGCCGGCCGAGCGCGCTCGTTGGCCGGCAGGAATAGTCCGCAGGCGGCAAAGCCGAGGGCTCACGGCATGATGCGGCGCGGCGCGGCGCGGCATGGCAAGGCTGGGCGATCGTCTTGGGTATAAATACCTCGCGGCAGCGACGCGGTATCCATCGCTGGCCAATGGCGCTGGCGGCCTTGAGGAACGCGGAAACGGTCCACAAGGAGCGAGAACGTTCCCAGCGCTGCTGACTTCCTCCGTTGCCAAGCAGCGAGGAAGGCGAGACGAAGGAAGGCGAGACGAAGGAAGGCTAGGCGAAGGAAGGCGAGGCGAGGCAGTCATAAGAGAGGGGCGGTCGCTGGTTCGAGTCGCCGCGCGAGTCGAGGCTATCCACGACGCCTCGGTGGAGCACGACACCTCGTTGAGCGCGTCGACGGCACGCGCGGCGAGGCGAGATGCTGAAGACCGGCCGTCTGACTGGTTGACTGACTGGCGGTGGACCGGCGCGCGACGCCACGTCGCGACGAGCATGTCGAGTTGACACGGCCCGGCAGCCGGCGCTGAGGGACCGCCCGTCCGGCCGAGGCTTCGCCGCGCACGACCGGTCGCTGAGCGCCTCACATCAGCCACGAGCAGAGCAGAGCAGAGAGCGGCGGTTTCTCAGCGGCGGCGGCACTGACACGGAGCTCTCCTTCTCTCGGCGAGGGACGGATCCGTCACGATCACTCATGGGTCCACGAGGCGTCACGAGTGCCCGTCGGCGCGTGCGAGGGATCGGCGCGGATGCAGCAGAGAGAGAGAGAGAGAGGACGAAGACGGAGCGCATGATGCCTCGCTGCCTCGCCGCGTCCGTCGCGTCGCGCGTAGAGCCCCTCGCCTCGTCTCGACACGGCGTGGACAGTGCGGCGGACCGGCAGCGCGCGAGCGCGCGAGCGGGCGAGCGAGCGAGAGACTCGAGCGGCGCCGGTCCATGCGCGCGCACGCACGCCCCGATCGTGTGGCCCGGCGCGTCGCCCGACATCCTGCGCAGCCCGCGAGGCGCAAGTCGCGAGGCGCAATGCGTCCGCTGGCGCGCGTTGAAGGACGGGCGGGCCGCTGCATCGTCGCTGCGTTGGCGTCGTGCCGACGTCAGTGCCGATATCGTTGAGAGCAAAGGAGGCGCGGGCGACGGACACATCGCGCGATGGGGAGCGGCCGATGGGGAGCGGCCACGAGCGGCCCGGACGGCGCGAGAGGAGAGGAGAGCGGCGGAGGAAGGAGCAGAAGAAGGAGGGGGAGAAGAAGAGGGGAGGGCCATTGCGCGCGGGAGCTGGACTCGGCCGCGCCGCCCATCCGCCGCAGTCGTCGGCGTCGTCGTCGTCTCGGCGCGCTTCCTGACTCGAGCGCTCCATGCGAAGAGGACCGCATCTCCCCTCGGTTCAGCGCGGGTCTGATCACGTGGAGCCGCCGGAAACATCTCTGCTTTTGTATGCAAAGTCAACGGACAGACCAACCCAGCCGTCAACACACGCACATGCATTGCATGCATACATACAGACAGACAGACAAGTAGACAGACAGTTCGACGCGTCCTACACCCGCAGGCGGGAGGCGGGCGGCGGGCGGCGGGCGGGTGGGCGGCGAGTGCCGCGGAGCCACAGCAGGCGTCGCAACGGTATCCGTACGACGCAACCATCTGAGCCGGCGGCCGCGCTCGCCACTCGCACGACGCGAACGAACGCCGTGCTTCCGCTGGGCTCAGCCATTGCCGCGCCAGCCAACGGCACGCCGGCCGGTGCCGCCCGCGCTCGGCTGGTTTCGCGGAACCGAAGCACCGCCGCTGGTCATCCGCCGCGCGTACGACTGTGGGCGATGAGAGTGAGACGCCGGCCTGTGGCTCCGAGCCGCCGCGCTCGGCTGTGCACGGCGCTGCGGACCTGGCGCGGCGCATGTGTCTCAGAGCCTCGGCGCTCTCTGCTTGCCGTACGGGCCGAGTGCGCTGGGTTAGCGGCGGCAGCGGCGGCAGCAGCGGGCGAGTGGCGTGCCGCCGACCGAGACAACGGCCGCAGCACCTGTTGCGAGTCGCATGGAGTGCATCTGGTCGCGCCGCGGTCGGTCTCTTCCTGGTTCGCCCGCCCGAGCATTAGCTCGCGTCTGAACCCGGCGGACTGATTTCTGAACCTCGCTCTCTTGCGCTCACTATGCCGGTGACCGAAGGGTGACGGCACATCCCAGATCGTCGGACCAGTCCAGCGCACTCTGCGCCGC
This sequence comes from Phytopythium kandeliae, assembly GCA_023338135.1. Taxonomy (NCBI): domain Eukaryota; phylum Oomycota; class Peronosporomycetes; order Pythiales; family Pythiaceae; genus Phytopythium; species Phytopythium kandeliae. The sequence goes on along the minus strand of JAADYC010000077.1, from coordinate 9,889 downwards.
TGCGGCGCCTCCGCCTGCCTCCGCCGCTGGTCGCCACTGCCACCTCTACGCGCCGGCGACGGCTTCGTTGATGCCGCACCGTGGCACCGCTGCCCGCCCGCGGTGTCGTCGCGGCGCGGCAGGATGTCGGCGATAAGCATTCGCGCGCATCGATCCTCGCCGACTTTGTCTTGCGCTCAGTATGCCCGCGCGGCGCGCTCGTCGCTTTTACGTCTCGACTGTTCTTAGCGACACTCCTTGGCAATGCCCTGGAATAAAGAAGGGCGTCGCCAGCAGCTGGCGGCCCAAGATGTGGCTCACAGCGGCTCGCCGCCGCCTCTGCCCCGGGTCCTTGAACCGCGCCGCTCTACCCTCGGTGCCAGTATAATCGGACACTCGCGCTAGTGCAATCGATCAATCGGCGAGTCCGACGGCAGTCTGGCGCTGCTGCCCGAGCGCCGGGTCGCCAGCCTCACTCGCCGATTCGCGCCCCACGCCGCACCCGTCGCGTATACACCCCACCCCACAACTCCACTCCACACCACTCCATTCCTATCCGACATGCCTGGCCTCAAGCCCAAGTCGGTCGCCGGCGCGCGGCGCAACGCAAACCGCGCGCGCTGCCAGTTCGGCGGCTGTGACAAATTCGCGCAGACCCGCGGGCTGTGCAAGGCGCACGGCGGCGGCTCGCGCTGCCGCGACGCCGACTGCAACAAGCTGGCGCAGAGCCGCGGGCTGTGCATCGCGCACGGCGGCGGCCGCCGCTGCCAGGCCGACGGCTGCGCCAAGCTCGCGCAGAGCAAGGGCTTCTGCATCTCGCACGGCGGCGGCCGCCGCTGCGCCTTCGCCGGCTGCGACAAGTTCTCGCAGGTGAAGGGCCGCTGCAAGTCGCACTCCAAGCTGCTGGCCGCCAGCAGCGCGTCGCCGCCGGCGTCGCCTGCCGCCTGCGCGCGCTCGCCGCCGCCCAGCGGCCCGGCCTCGGCCGCCGCGATGTCGCCGTCCAAGTCGAAGCTCAGCATCGACTTTCTGGTCAACCCGAGCGCCGGCGAGCAGCCTAAGCTGCCTTCTTTCCCGTCGCGGCTCGCGCGCACCGATCCGCTGCCGGCCATGGCGCTGCCCAGCCGCTTCTGCGCGCAGCAGCAGCGGCAGCTCGTGCGGCCCGTGCTCGACGGCCCGCTGCATCGCTCGCTCCTCTCGTTCCTCGAGCCATCCCACGCTCGCCCGGCCACGGTGCTGCCGCCGCTCGCGCTCTACCACTAGTGGACGCCTCGCCGCGCGCCGCGCCGTATTTAACCCGGAGGACGGGTCCCCATGTACATTAACTAGACAAACACGCGAGCATCTTGCTTTGTCACGCCTCGTCGAGAGTCTGCTGCTTGCTTGCTGGGCCGCGGATCCAGCAGAGGATCCATCTCGCCGCGCGTGATGGATAGTTCGCCCTCGGTGTATCCTTTTTGTAGTGACGTGTTGTGCGATCTTCCTTTCCCGTTGTCGATACTGGAGGCAAGTGAAACAGTCGGACCGTGTTTTGCGATTCCAAGTGCAGGTGAGGCGAGGGAAAATCAACCCACTAGCAGCTTCCCACTAGTTGGAACTTTCGGGTCGAAATCCACTCGGTTTCTGCGTCGAAGGCTCCGGATCGTTTCACCTGTTGTCAAATACCTTCACTCACATTATCAGATCCAGGTACACGACCAGCACTCTGTATATTATACCCAACAGCCGCACGCACGCAGAGAACGAGGGAGAAGAGAACAAAGCGCGCAGCGCTCGCCATTTCCAGATCTCCCTCACCCCAGCAACGCACGCGGCTTCCCTTTTCCCTCGATGGGTGGCGCACCCGACCAGGAACAGGCGCCGGCGCCAGCGCCACAGCTTGCGGCGGACGTGGAGATTATCCCGGCGCGCGCGATGCTCGACGGCTCGAGCCGCTGGAGCCTCGCGCTCGACGGCGACGCGGCGGCCAACGCGAAGGCGGTGGCTTCCGCGATCGAGGAGGACGACGACCCGGACCTAGTGGGCATCTGCCAGATCTGCATGGACGTGGTGCCCAAGCGGCAGGTCGTAACGCGCGTGTGCGGCCCCGAGTGCCTGGCCGAGGTCTGCGCGCAGTGCCTCGTGCAGCACGTGATCGCGACCGTGTACTCGTTCTACCCGGGAGTCGTGCCCAAGGTCCGCTGTCCGATCTGCCTCACGCTGCTCAACAAGACACAGTGGCAGCACTTCGCGGTGCCGAGCTTGAAGGAGGAAGGCGACGAGGAGGAGGCGGCGAGCGAGCCACAGCCGGCGGAGGAGGCGGCGAGCGCGCCACAGCCGGCGGAGGAGGCGGCGAGCGAGCCACAGCCGGCGGAGGAGGGGGCGAGCGAGCCACAGTCGGCGGAGGAGACGGCGGATGCTGCGTCAGGCGAACGTGAAGGCACTGGTGAGGTCGACGCTGACGTCGTCACGGCGGCGGCTTCGGAGGAGACTGATCCGTCTGAGAACGTTGGACGCGAGTCTGATTCGACTGCGACGGCGAACAGTGAAGAGTCAGACACGATATCAGACCGCGAGTCGATCATCGAGCCTGATGCGACAACTTCTGAGCCCGTGTCTGCATCTGATCCTTCTGCGTCTGAAGCCACGCCGGCGACTGAGACGGCGACCGAGACGGCGACCGAGACGGCGCAGCAGCAGGACGAGTGGGTCGACGACAATTCGCACGTGCTGGAGAAGTACGCGGTGCTGTGCCGCCAGAGCTGCGGGTTCCAGTCGCCGTGCTGCCACAACACGGACTACACGATGCTGCCTCCTGCGCCGACGCGCAAGCAGGCGGGTGCGGTCGTTGTGGCGCTGACGCCGGAGCAGGAGGTCGCGCTGCCCGGACTGCTCTCGACACTGCGCGGCTACTGCTTCCACCGCGAGGAGACGGACGCGGTGTACGATCGTCTGGTGTCGCTGTTCGCGGACGAGACGGCCAGCGCGCTGGCGCTGCTGCTGCCGCGCATCCTAGACGAAGAGCGCCGCGCAACGCTTCTGCTGCACCACCTTTTCCTGAACCCGAATGCGCGGACGCGCTGCTGCGGTGAGCCCGTGTGCTTCAAGTGCAAGGCAAGCAATCATCACGACGGCCAGTGCAACGACTTTGTCGAGGAGGAGAGCGTGCTCGAGTGCCGCGGCTGCCACGTGACGCTCGTCAAGGTGGACGGCTGCGACACAGTCTCGTGCCTCTGCGGCTACTCGTTCAGCTGGCAGGCAGAGGTGGACCAGCGGCGCGTGCAGCGCCGGCAGCTCGCGCCGGCGGACGACCGCGTGTTCATGCAGTGGACGCGCTGGCACCACCGCCTGGCGGCCAGCTTCGGTCAGATCGACCGCGTGGAGGAGACATTGCGCCAGCGGCGCCTCGAGCGCATGCTGCGCGCGCACCGCCCGCTGCTCCAGCGCGTGCTCTTGCCGCGCATTCTGCGCAAGCGGCAGGGGGAGAAGGAGCGAGTGGCCGTGCGCGAGGGTGGCGCGGACGAGAGCGCCGTGGAGGTGACTGCTCCGTGAGTGCCGCGCGGAGTCGCCGCTCGCTAAATGTATTTATCTCGTGGCAGTCTTGTATATGCACGACCGACAGTATTCGATGGGGGTGAAATACACAAAATCCCTGGCATGACGCGCAGTCGCCGCGGCGGTCTGGGCACCAAGCGAACTCGCGAAAGGAAGGAGCCCTCGATGCAAGCCATCGAGTGGACAGCAGCTGCGAGGAGTTTGGAGCGGTCGGAGGCTACGGCCCGCTTGATCGATCGTGCTAGTGACGCCGAAGAGTTGACTGACAGAGCAGCGCAACGGCGCCTCGTCGCGGCAGACATCCGCCTCGCTGCACCATGTCACAGGCTCCAGTGCCGCCCAGCTCAGCCGCTCCCTCCTCTGCCCAGGCCGCGAATCTCGAGCAAGATTCGGGAACCATAGAAATCGCATCTTGGTGGTCCAACCGCGGCAGACACTAAAACGAAGCGTTCGAAAGAGGTGGAGTCGCTGGCGATGCTGCACTTTGCGGTGCAAAGCGATCCTGGATCCGACAACGATTCAATTGCGCGTGCTCAACCGCACGGAGCCGCCGAGACGGCGCAGTTTGTGCGACACCCGGTCACGGACTCGTCTCGTTGCGCTTTACCAAGACGCTACTGCGCGAATTGTGCGCCGATTTGAGTCCGCAGGGCGGTCTGCGCCATGCACTGGCGCACAGCAGGACAGGCGATCTTCCGCGCGCGCTTGGACCGTGTTTTGGGACTTCGGCGAGGATTGATTCGAGCGCTTTGACTGCTCCGACGCGGAGCTGCTCGGAGCAGAGCCCGTGCAAGATGCGATTCATGCGGCGGTAGAATCTTCGCGCGCGTCCAGATTCGCCTCCCAGGCCCCGTTTGCGTCTATGTCGGCGATACACAGTCCGAGTTGCCGATTTCACTTGGATTTTGTAGGTCGTGGATGTCATGGATGGACATCCGGATTTGACTGTCGCCCCTTCTCACCCTACAGTACAAATGCAGAAAACATACTGCACTTGGGTATCAAAAATGAGGCGGGGGACCGGGTTCTCAATCCGTTGCCGCCACCGCGCTGCTTACAGTACGCAGGATACTCGCCGCGCCTCGGCTCAGCAGCGAGCTCGACAAGCAGCGAGCTCGACAAGCAGAGGACGCACGCCTCCGGACCGGCAAATCGCAGCCGCCCTCTCCACTGCTCACTCCCCAACTTGCCGCGCACCGCTCAAGCAGCTCCAGCCACCGACCTCGGCCGTCCCCAGCTCGCCACCCGCGTCATCCGCCATGAACAAGCTCATCGTGCGGAGCATCGGCTTCTACAATGACGCCTACGACCTCTTCATTATGAACGTCATCAACGTCGTGCTCACGGAGCAGTACACCAAGTCGGTCTACACGTCGTACATCAAGTCGTGGGTGTCTGCCGCGGCCATCATCGGCGCCGTGATCGGTCAGCTCCTCTTCGGTGCACTCGGCGACGTCCTCGGTCGCAAGCTCAACATGATCTTCACGTGCTGCCTCCTCATCTTCGGTGGCATCCTCTGTACCGTAGCGTACGGCGGCGAGGCGACCAAGACGCTCTGGTTCCTCGTTGGCGCGCGTATTGTCCTCGGCATCGGCATCGGCGGCGAGTACCCGCTGGCAGCGTCGTCAACGGCAGAGGACACGACAAGCTCGGCTCAGCGCAACACCAAGGTGGCCACGACGTTCTCCATGCAGGGTGTCGGCCAGGTGACTGCCGCCATCCTCGGCAACCTGATTGTTCAGGCGTTCGCGGACGGCGCGCCGGGCGACAACAGCGACGAGCGTCTCGAGACGGTCTGGCGCCTGCTCTTCGGCCTCGGTATCGTTCCTGCCCTCATTGTGTGCTACTACCGCTTCACGGCTGAGGAGACCGAAGCATACAAAGCGGTGCAGGAGCGTGGAGTCGTCGTGACGCAGGTGGCGGTCGAGAAGAAGGCGCGCCTCTTCTTCATCATCAAGAACTACTGGAAGAACCTGCTGGGCACGGCCGGCACGTGGTTCCTCTTCGACATTGTCTACTACTCGCAGAACCTTTTCTCGGCGAGCATCCTGACAGTCGTCGGTCTGAGCAACCCATCACTGCAGCAGGTGACGACCGAGGTGGCATTCGTCTCGTTGCTGGCGCTGCCCGGCTACTTCGTGGCCATCTACTTCATCAACCGAATGGGCCGCAAGGTCATGATGCTGCAGGGTTTCACCTTCATGGCTATCCTCTTCCTGGCGCTCGGCATCTGGTGGGACAAGATCAAGGAACACTCGGTTGGCTTCATCATTCTCTACGGCCTCACGCTCTTCTTCTCGAACTTCGGACCCAACATGTCGACGTTTGTCATGCCGACCGAGATGTACCCGACGCCGATCCGCAGCACGTGCCACGGCATCTCTGCTGCCTGCGGCAAGGCCGGCGCGGCGATCGGGTCGTTCGGGTTCTCGATCTGGGTCGCCAACGACAGCTTTGGCTACGCCGGCGCGTGGTACACGTTCGCGGGCATTTCGCTCGTTGCGCTCCCAATCGCGTGGTTCTTCACCTTTGACAACAACTCGGGCATCGACGAGATGGACGCCGAGTTCTACCGCCTGCTCGACGGTGCCGACGAGATCACACGCGAGTCGTTCGCGTCGGCTAACAAGACCAACGGCGTCGACGTTGAGAAGGGTGCCTACAAGGCGACCGCTACGCCCAACTAGATCTCTCACTCGCCGCTATTGTGGTTTGTATCGCGCACGTGATGCAGTTCGATGTCGCAGCCCGTCGGATGGAAGACGGTTGGGTAGGAGCAGAGTCACGCCTGCCTGAGTAACGCTTTGCAATGGACGGGCTGTTTGTATACCACTTGCGTGGTTTTTCGCCTTGGATTGATCGGCGATGATTTGTCATGCGAGGGAGGCAACAACGCTGGAGTCCATTTCAGGACAGTAAGAAAACCTCAGTAAGACTGACACTGCGAACGGCATGCGTGGCAGCATGAACTGGCATGCCAAGAAAGTACTGCAAGTGGCTCGGAGCGTCTTGGCTTGGTGCGGCGGTGCACGGGTTACGAATGTCCTGCTCGCGCCGTCAATGCCACCAAGAGCTGCTTCACACGCTCTGCACCGCAGCTATACGGTTGCCCTCAATCTCTCCGATGGGAATCCGACAGGATGGCATCGATGCCGAGCAGTTATTCCAACAGGATACTCGCCAGCGCGAACGAACAGGCGACCCAGCACGCACGCAGTGGCGAAGAGCCGAATTGTATTCGAGGTTGAGCTGTCATGTTCAGCCAACGGCCGAATTGGGAGTCAAGCAAGATCTGACAGATCTTGGTTGCCGCGGTATTGACGTGGGCTCACTAAAGTATACAATAGGCTACTTCAAATATGTAGGTAATGACAGTGTCTGCTTCATTAAGCCTATCCCTGGATGGTGCGATCAGATTCGCAGTATTGTCTCCGAAGCACACACCGAATCTTATAGATTCGATCGTCATTGAATCGAATCTTCAGAGGACGTTGTCCGGATAACGCACTTTGTCGTATCCGGCTTGCGCTCGCTTCAACTGGAAACACAGCTGCGTTGCCAAATTGAAGCGAGCATTACCAATTGAAGCGAGCATTACCATTTGAAGCGAGGATAACCATGGTGCTAGCCAATTCCCATGTTGCCGCATGCAGTGAGGTGGTCGTATTGGTGCTGGAGTGAGGCAACAAACGCCGCTTCCTTCGTCGTCGTCTAAATGCAATAGAGATCTATGGCATCACGCTCATCGCAGACTATCGTCAACTCGCGAATGCCTCCATGTGAAGTAAGTACCTCGAGGAACATTCAAAGAGCTGTAGCGCTGCGACGCAGCAAGAAGATCACTGATTTCTCTCGCGCGCTCGGCTGGCTTATTCCGGAACCGACTTCACGGAGTGGTGGAACACAGACTGGTGCAGCGCATCAATAGCGTTCCCTCGCACCATCAAGGTCCAGTGCGTCGAACGCTATGCTGGGCTGTGGCCTTCTGAGAAGTCTCTCCTCGAAGCCTGCCTCTGCAACCTGTGCAGGGCGGACCTTCCGGTCGACGTGCAGCTTCTGAGGTCTGCGCTGAGGACCACTTCGGCATCCGATGTTTCGGCTACTGCCGCGCCGCTCGCCGCTTCGCCCGGCAGTCCTGCCCCGATCGAGCATTCCGACGAGCATTTCTCCTCCATCTGCTCTAGGAATTCCTCCGATGTCCACTGGCGTGGATCACTGAGGGCGTCACCGGCGCAGCGACTCGAATTGGTGGCGCGCCGAATCTTGCGAAACTGGACGTTTCGGACCTCGAGGCACCCATAAACCCGGGAGTGACCGCTCTAACGTCGTTTATTCCACGGTTTGCCTCGTCTTTTTCTTGCTTTGAAAGTAAAACCCAAACGCACATCTGGGTTTATTCCATTTCTATTCCATTTGGGCCACCGCGAGTCATGTGAGACCGCCTCAAGTCGCGACGAACGCACTGAGTGCTCAAGCGCTCCGATCGAGCGAGCGAGACCGACCGCTCGTCGCCCGCCGTCAGCAGCAGCATGCAGACGTCCGTGGTGCGCGCGTTGGGCTTCTTCAACGCGTCGTACGACCTGATGGTCATGAACGTGGTCAACATCGTGCTCTCGGAGCGCTTTGGCGCCGACGTGTACAACTCTGGCCTGCGCTCGGCCGTGTCGGCGGCTGCGCTCATCGGTGCGGCCGTCGGCCAGGTGCTCTTCGGCGCGCTGGGTGATATGTACGGCCGCCGCGTGAACCAGATCGCCACGTGCGCCATCAAGATCGTCGGCAGCGTGCTCTGCACGTGCGCCTACGGCGGCTCGGACACGCGCACGATCTGGTTCCTCGCCGTCGCGCGCGGCATCCTGGGCGTCGGCGTCGGTGGCGAGTACCCGCTCGCAGCCACGACGGTCGCGGAGGACGCGCGCTCGGTCGACGCGCGCAACCGCAACGTGGCGCTGACCTTCTCGCTGCAAGGCGCGGCCTCGCTCACCTCGGCGCTGTTGGGCAACCTGCTCATCCAGGCGCTGGCGAACGGCGAGCCCGGCGAGAACAGCGATGCGCGGCTGGACACGGTCTGGCGCCTGCTGCTCGCATTCGGCGCGCTGCCGGCTATCTTTTTGCTCTACCACCGCGCGCGCGCGGACGAGACCCGCGCCTTCCTCGCGTGCAAGCGCCGCCGCGCCGCGGCCGAGCGCAACGGGCTCGTCGGTCGCCCGACCGTGTCGTTCGTGCTGCGCAACTACGGCGTTGGACTGCTCGGTACGGCCGGCACGTGGTTCCTCTTCGACATCGTCTTCTACGCGCAGAACATGTTCTCGGCCACGATCCTGTCCGTCGTCGGCGTCACGAACGCGTCGCTGCAGGTCGTGTCGACACAGAACGCGTTCGTGGCGCTCATGGCGCTACCCGGCTACTACGTCGCTGTGTTCTTCATCAACTCGATCGGCCGGCAGACCATCCAAATGCAGGGCTTCGCCTTCATGACTGTCATCTTCCTCTGCCTCGCCACGCTTTGGGACGACCTCAAGAGCAATCCCGTCGCGTTCATCCTGCTCTTCGGGCTCGCGCTCTTCTTCTCGAACTTCGGACCCAACATGTCGACGTTTGTCATGCCGACCGAGATGTACCCGACGCCGATCCGCAGCACGCTCTTCGGATTATCGGCCGCTGCGGGCAAGGCCGGCGCCGCCATCGGGTCCTTCGGCTTCGGCATCTGGGCTGGCGACAGCAGCTTCGGCTACTCGGGAGCCTTCTACGTGTTCGCGGGCATCACGCTGCTTGCCATCCCGCTCACGTGGTTCTGCATGCACGACAGCGAGCTGACGATCGAGGACATTGACGAGGAGTTCTTCGAGCGCCTGAACGCTGACGACGCCTTCCACGGCGACGAGTACCTCATGGGCGGCGCCTTCAACTGTCCGATCGGCGTCTCCAGGTTCTCGTCCTTCCCGTTCAAGCGTCCGTCCAGACCAGCGTCGGCATATGTCCTGCAATAACTAGCACCTCGAATAGCACTTCCCTTCCTTCCGCTCATCGACGCGATGCAGTGCGCGATGCCGTTTTCAGAGAGAGAGAGAGAGAGAGAGAGAGAGAGGAACTCTCAAGAGTCAACAGTCAGGTAGTTCTGTATTGTATACGTGTGTGATCACGACATCACTGCAGTTCGTTGCGGCTACGGGCCTGCCTACAGTTAGTTGGACGGCGACACGGCGGCAGCGTAGCCGTTCTTCTCAAGGTCGTTCGCGGCCTTGATCTGCGACGAGAAGGACTCGCGCGTGAGGCCGTCCGAGCCCTCGAGCAACCGGTAGAACTCGGCGTCCATCTCCGAAATGTCGGCGTTGTTGTCGAACATGCAGAACCACGTGAGCGGGATCGAGATCGCGCAGAT
>JAADYC010000076.1:0-43397 GCA_023338135.1 Phytopythium kandeliae | reverse complement strand
TCAATGGACGACCATCTAGAGACTGTGTCGGACGCCCTCATCCTGGTCGCCGCTGAGGACGTCGCTGACAGCCTTGGCGTCGCGGCGTCCAGAAGACCATCATTCTCGAACGGATGGCTCCATAAGTTCAAGCGGCGGTGGGGCTACGCAAGGCGCCGCAAGCACGGGGAGGCAGCGAGCGTGGAGGCGCAGGCCGCCGTGGATGGGCGCGCGCGGATGGTCAAGTTGACGCGGCAGTACGAGCACAAGGACATCTTCAATATGGACGAGACTTCTTTCTTCTACCGGTCCGAATCCCTCTAGACGTGTCCAGAAGACCCACCGTCGCCGGCCGCAAGCAGAGCAAGGTCCGGATGACGTTGCCACTCGCTGCCAACGCCGACGGCAGCGAGAAACTGGCGCCGTTCTTCATCGGCACTGCCATGGTTCCGCACTCGCTACGTGGGCACAACATCACGGAAGAGTTTGGTGTGACGTACACCAACTCCAAGAAAGGCTGGATGACGTCCAGACGATTCCTGGAATGGCTCCGCGCACTCGACGACGATATGATGGCGCGGCAACGGCATATCCTGGTGTTGGTTGACAATGCAAGTCCGCACGTCCGTCCTACAGACACACGATCCAACGTCCGGTTGGAATTTCTGCCTCCGAACACCACGAGCGTCCTCCAGCCTATGGACCAGGGTGTCATCGCGTGCGTCAAGCGCGGATTCACGAAGGTGAAAGCGAGACATGCGTACGTAGCGTTTAAGAACAACCGGACTGTATGGCAGGCATCGGTCTATGAGGCGATGCAGTGGGCGAATGAGGCGTGGCAGGCGGTGACGGCGGCAACCATTCGCAATTGCTGGTCGCACGCCGGAATTTTGTGGGATCCGCGGAAAATCCAAGGGATTTTGAACCCATCGGACGACGAACAGTCACCGTAACTCAGTACAATTCGTTTCCTTCGCTCCTGTTGTGTCCTGATACACCTCCAACAATCGATCAGAACTACGGCGCCACTATCGGGAGGTCTTTCTGTAGACTGTGACAGACGACGGACGGACGGACGGGCGGACGGATGGACGGACGGACTCGTTTTGTATTTAAGTCGTGGTATTAAGTAGTAGTAGGAATATATGGATTTAAGAGTTGTAGGAAGACTTTCGACCCTGTATTCGGTCGGGGAAAGTGCTTGTGTCGATATCTGGCAGAATTGTCAACAATGTCCTGTTTGATGGTCACTGCTCCACAGCGCGCTCTTTTGGACGACGACGAGGAGCGGCGCGGAGCGGACGTCGGGCCGAGATGGCGCGACGCACTCGTGGCAGCGGCGCGGCGGCGGCGCGGCACCGCTGGTGGTTCGTGTGGGACCCGGCGGGACTCCTGATCGTGACGCTCGCGTGGTTCATCATGGCGGCGGCGCTCGTGGGGCTCTGGCGCGCCATCTCCTTCTCGGCGGGCCTGCTCTCGCCGCTCGGCGTGCTCGAGGCGCTCTGGTTCTCCGGCCTCCTCGGCATGTGCTTCTGGAGCCACGTGGTCGTGCTGACGAGCAACCCGGGGACGGTCCCGGCCAGGCTGCGGATGTTCGCGCCGGGTGCGGGCAAGAAGGCGGTCAGCAGCGGCGAAGACAGCAGCGACGGCGACGAGTACGAGGAGGAGGAGGTCGAGATGCCGCTGCGCGAGTTCGAGCACCAGGAGGACGACGGCTCGCTGCTGGTCTTCTGCGACGAATGCAACTTTTACCGCCCGTCCAGGTGCGTGGGCCGACCGGTTGAGAATGAGGGAGGAGGGAGGGGGAGGCAGGCAGGCGGACAGGCTTGGATGACCGGCCGCGACTGACGCCCTCTCTGTCGCAGAGCGATGCACTGCAGCACATGCGAGCGCTGCGTCATCCTGCAGGACCACCACTGGTGCGTTGCGCTCGCTCTTGCTTGTGCGCCGCGCTCCCGCGGCTCGGCTCCCGTCTAACGCGCCGCCTGCGTGTGGCCTGCCGCCGGCAGTCCGTGGGTGAACAACTGCGTGGGCATCGGAAACCACAAGGCGTTCCTGTTGCTGCTGCTGTATGTGGCGACGACGGGCACGCACGCCGCGCTCTTCATGGCCGGGCAATACCTGACGTGCAACAAGGGACTGTACTGGTGCGGCTTCCAGGCGGGTCAGGTGCCGGGCAAGCTCGGCGTCTGGATCGCGGCCGGCGCGTGCGTCTTCGGGCTCTTTTGCGCCGCGATGCTCGCCATGGAGCTCTACAGCATCTACCTGGACCCGATCTTCTCGGTCATCGCGGAGCAGCTGGCCGCGCGCGGCGGGTCCAAGTCCAAGTCGCGGCTCGAGCGCCACCTGAGCGTCATCTGCGGCACGGACGGCTTCCGCGCGTCCTGGCTGCTGCCGCGGCCCGCGCCGCGCACGCTGCACGAGCTCGAGATCGTCCAGGGCTTCCGCTGCGACGCCGACGACGTGGAGATCTGCTGACGAGACATGTCGGCAAAAGTACCGCGAAGCGGGGGAAATTTCGCGTCAGCCGGTGGCGGCGGCACTAGTGTTCAGTATCGCTCGCCTATCGCGCCAGTTGTCGTGAATTTTCTTCTCGCGGGGATGGCATGCGGCGTTACCGCGGTGGGTGTAGGGCGGACCGACGCCTCCTGCCTTTCCGTCGTTGAAGCGGCGAACGAACGGCGATCCGGAGCCGCAAGCGCGTTTGCAACGTGGAGACGAAAGCAGGCAGTCAGACCGGCAGGCAGGCAGGCAGGTAGGCAGGCAGGCATGGCACGAGATGCCACGGCTTGACGACGAGCAACCGGGCGACGACGGCGACGACGCACGGCAGCTCGGGCTCATGGCGCCGGAACGTCTTCGCCTGATTGGTTGAGGAAGGTACCCTCTTTTCACGCTGCTGCTGCGGGCGATCGCGTCATGGGTTCAAAGACGGAGCGAGCGAGCGCGAAAGTGAGACATGATCGTTGGTTTTCCGCCAATCACGCGGCGAGGTTGATGAACGAGGCGTACAGCGCGAATACAGACGGCGGCATTCACTCCGGCATTCGCAGCCAAATCTACCAAGTACGGTGGGCTTCTCATTTCTGAGGGTCTCTCGAGATACAAAGAGAGCTACGTCGATCCCGCGGAAAGAATGGAGTGCAGCAGGAGTCGTATTGTAAAGGGCACCGAATGCTCCTCCCTCCATCACTCCCAGCAGCTCCTCTTTTGCAGCCCGGTTTCCGCCGTGCGATGGCGCGATCGATCACGAGAATCGTAATCACGACAGGCGCCGTTTCAATGAGTGGTGTTGGTCTGAAACCTTTGCCAGAGCAAGTCTCTCGTGTAAATGGTAGCTGCAAACTTCTGGATTGTATGAGTTCGAGGTCGAGTGGAGCCTCTAGGAAACACTTCCACGAGTGTAGCTAATATAGTGGGTAGCGTGATGACGTCGTCGTGCTCAACCTCAATCTGGTCGGAATGCGAGGTTTTTCCCGCTGGCCCGTAATCGGCGCGGCGGCAAGTGTATGTACTGTGCGTACAGCGAAGTGGTGAGAAAGTTCCTTGCGACGACGACCGTGCGGCCGCTCGATTCACCTAGAGCTCCAGACAGCGATTGCTAGAGGTAGATGGCTGTTACCGATCGTTCAACATGCGACCTAGCAGTCAACGCGAGATTCGCGAATGCAGTCTTTCAGGGTATTCGTTTTAGCAATGCATGAAAACGGCGTGAACAAGTGTATGAGACGGATCTGTACGGTAGGAAGGTAGGCAGTGCGCGCAATCGGCCGTCGATGGCGCAGCGGCAAAAGCAGCTGAGCGCGCGCGTTCCTTCCTTCGGTCCTTTGGTCCTTCGGTCCTTCGGTTCTTCATTCGAGAACTCGACGGCACCTGGACGCTAGACGCTCGTTGCCGCTGGAAGAAGGTGCAGGCAGAGGCCGAGCGAGCGAGCGAGCGAGCGAGCGACGGCGAGATGGCCGGCCCGGTGGAAGACGACGAGCGCGAGATGGCGACGCGCGTCGCGGCGCTGGAGCCGCAGCCCGAGCTGGACGAGCTGGGCGGCGGTGACGGCCCCGAGGCGGCGCCTGCGCCACCGACGCTAGGTCAGCTGACGAAGGAGACGCGCGACGGCGAGCTGGCGGCCAAGCGGCGGCAGTGGGAGCAGATGCTGGTAGCGCAGCGCGCAGAGGCCGAGTCGGGGCCGCGTGAGCACTTCCGCCGCGCATCGACGGTCGCGGTGCCGCTCACGGGACCCAAGAAGCCCGTGCTGGTCACCAAGGAATCGACGGACAGCGAGAGCGAGGAGGCGGCGAGCCCAGCAGCGGCTGCAGCCGGCAGTGCCGCGCACGGTGCGCTGACGCTCGCGCGCTCGCGCAGCTGGACGTGTCCGCGGCGCGCGGCGGCGGTTGAGGCGATCGGGCGACGGCAGGTGCGCTTCCGCTTCTCGACCGCGGCGTCGGTGCGCGAGGCGGTGCGCGAGATGCACTCGCTGCGGATGCGCGAGTTCCCGCTCGAGTGCTGCCTGTCGGCCGAACGCGTGCGCGTGCGTTGCGCGGCGGGCGTGTGGCGCACCATGGAGGTCGAGATAGACCGCGACGGGCTGAGCGCGCGGCGCGTGTCGACGTTCCGCCGGCGTGTGAAGGGCGTGCGCATCAGCCACGACGACATTGTGGCCGCGTCTCTCGCCGACGGAAGCGAGGCGACGACGCTGACGATCCACTACATGAGCCCGGGTCCGGGTGAGCGCGAGCGACGGCTGCGGCGGCGGCCCGAGTCGCTGGCGCTACGCTTCGCGGAACGCGCGGACGCGCTACAGTGGCTGCGCGCAGTTCGAGTGCTGGTCAAGTGGTCGGCGCGCGTGCCAACGGAAGCCGTGCGCCGGATCAAGGTGGTGGTGAACCCGCACTCTGGCAAGCGGCGCGGGCTCCAGGTGTGGCGCCGCTGGCAGCCGCTGCTGGAGCTCGCGGGCATCGAGTGCGACGTGGAGGAGACGCGGTATGGCGGGCACGCGCGCGACATGGGTGCGAGCCTCGACCTGAGCAAGAAGTACGAGGCGCTCGTGTTCGTGGGCGGCGACGGCACGGTGAACGAGTTCATGAACGGCGTGCTGGCGCGGCCCGAGCGCGAGTGGCGCCACCTGGTGGCCACGACGCCCGTGTCGCTGCTGTGCGCCGGCACGGACAACGCGTTCGGCATCGGCGTCGGCACGCCCTCGCACGCGGCGGCGGTGTTCTGCATCCTGAAGCGCAAGATCCGGCCGCTGGACGTGATGGCGGTCGAGGCGCCGGCGGCGGACGGCCAGGGACCCGCGCGCCGCGAGTTCTCGTGCACTGGCATCAGCTGGGGTATCGGCTCGGACATCGCGCTCGAGTCGGAGGCCACGCGCTGGCTCGGCGTCTACCGCTACATGTTCCTCAAGGTAAAGCGCGGCGTGCTGATGCCTCGGCGCCACGAGTGCCGCGTGCAGTACGTGCTGTCGGACGATGTGCCGACGGACGCGGCGTCGGGCGAGCAGGTGCTGCGCACGTACTTCGACATGCGCGACGAGGACGCGGGCGGACAGCACCACATCGAGATGTGCAGCGTCTACGACGAGTCGTACCCGGACAAGCAGTGGCACGGAGACGCGAGCGCCATCTTCGCGCCGGCGAGCGAGGCCAAGTTCGCCGGTCGCTGGCGCGAGGACGGCGGGCAGTTCACGACGCTCGGCGCGTCGAACGTGTACTTCGAGGCCAAGTACTCGCACCCGTCGGACGGCAATCTGGACCTCATCTACTCGCGCAAGGGCGACCTGCGGCAGACGGCCGACCTCGTGGCGCGGTACCTGGGCGGCGACCTGCTCAAGGCCGAGGTCGTGGGCTACCACAAGATCAAGGCGCTGGTGATCGACCCCGTGAGTCCCACGCCGCTGAACGTGGACGGCGAGGTGCTGCCGCTCCCCGGTCCCTTCCGCATCGAGGTCGTGCCGCAGTTGCTGTGCGTGCTGTCCGAGAAGTGAGCAGGCGGGCGTAGCGGTTGTCGACTGCGCTTGGCTGCGGGATGCGGTGGTAGGATGTGGTTGCCGTGGAGAGAGGAGGAGAGGGCACAAACATTCCTATGCTATTTACGGGATGGAGGCGCGGATGTTGGGCCAAAAGGCCAGTGTGCATGCACTCTAGACTGGGATGTTGGAGGATTGTGCACGAGGGCTGGATGTCGCTTGCCACATCAGGCAGGCTTTTGTGTTAGCTGCAGGAGTGCAACGAGGTTTTGCAGCATTTTGCGTCTGCTCTCGCTCGCTGACATCTTCTTCGTACGCACTCATGGATTGACTGTAACGTCGGGGTCCGTTCGTCGCTGCGCTCGTCCGGCGCCGCCGCCGCCGCCGCTACTACGGCTGTGACTACGGCTGCGACTACGGCTGCGATTGCGAGTGCGAGTGCGAGTGCGACTGCGGCTGCTATGACACGAAGCAACAGCGTACTGCCGGTGGTGTCGGCGCTGTTGTTGAGCCGTGATCAAGAGGTTGAATGAACGTCGAGGCGCTGCCTGGCTCTTAGAACAGCGAAGCCGACTCGTGCGCCCGACTGCGTGACGCGTGGGGACGTACGAGTCAGGATCTAGCAAGGATTGTATGCTCGCGAGGGGACGACGCGGCGAGGGCGACGGATAAGTCGGTCGCGCGAGTGTGCCCCGCCCTATGCGTCCGGGTTCGGGCAGGCGTAGGGGTCGGCGCTTTGCGGCATCGTTCTCGATACTGCATCCAAGTGCAGGCCCGTTTTTGGCACGCACGGTCGTCCCCTCGTCAAACTGGATCGGCCAATGGCTGCGCTCGAGAGGCTCTGGCGTCGGCCAGTCGCCCTACCCCGCTGAGGTTTTATTGAGGAGGGTAGGGCTCCGAGGCTGCCATACTCCTGCCAAGTGACGCGGGCGGACAACCGAACACCTGGCGCCCGTCTCTCTCCGCGCTGGGGAAGAGTACAGTTGCTCGGTCATTCCACTGACTGCTGGCTACGTATATCCTCGGAGACATTATTGTCAGCGGCACGCCATCCAACATACAAACACATCCAAAGACTCTCCGCGATCCACTATGCCCCGAAAAACATTATCGCGTCAACTGCCGCTGTAGCCGCGCGGCCGACCGCTCCTCGCCGCCGCGAGGGAGGGGCGACGTCCAGCGCTGTTTGGCTCGGCGGCGGCCCTCCCGCCGCCCTGCCCGGCAATCAAGCCACTCTGCTGTTAGACGCCGCCGCTCCGCGCCTCGACTCGCCGGCTGCGAGCAGGAGCTCGCTGCCCTCGCTGCGGCCGCCGGACGCCGGACGCCGCTCGCGCGCAGGCCGCCAGCCCGCGACCGCCGCCGTCGATCCCCTCCCTCCCTCCCTCGGCCGCGCACCATGTCGTTCAAGTTCCCGCGGTGGGGCCGCAAGAAGAGCAAGAGCAAGACGCCGGCGAATGACAAGTACTACCCGACGGGGCACCCGGGCGGCGGCATGGCGCCCCCCTCGCGCAACGTAGGCAACGGCGCCGAGCACCCGCCGGCCTCGTGGACTGGCGGCGGCCACACGTCCACGCGCGGCGTCCCTCCGCCGGCGCCGGGCTCGCACGGCGCGCGCTACCAGAGCAGCCGCGGCGCCAACAACGGGTCGACGCTGTCGGCCAAGGGCGGCGCGGCGCCGGGCGGCGGCACGCGCGGGAGCCCGCTGGCGTTCTCGCACCCGCTGTACACGATGGACGCGAGCGGCATGATCCAGCTCAAGGCGACGGGCAAGGGGCTGGAGGACGAGACGGACATGGCGGTGCACCAGGACGAGATGATCAACGCCGTGGTCAAGTACGTGCAGGACTCGATGCGGCGCGAGCTGGGCTTCCGCGAGGTGTTCCTGCCGTCGGCGGACGCGCCCGTCAAGGCGAACGTGTTCGTGTCGAGCAACTTCGACTCGTGCAAGAAGCTGCTCGTGTTCGTGGCCGTCTCGCGCGGGCTCTACCCGGGCCTCTGGTCGCGCGGCCTCGTGCTGCACACGGGCGTGCACTCGGGCTCGATGCTCGCGTACTTCCGCAAGGCGCTGGACGAGGGCTACGGCATCCTCGTGGCCAACCCCAACAAGAACGTGATCGTGCTGCGCGACGGCAAGCAGCGCGTGCCGATCCCAGGCTCGGCCTCGCCCGAGGAGCACATGGACTCGATCTGGGACCAGTTCATCGCCAACTGCCCCGCGCGCCGCGTCTACTTCCTCGGCTACTCGTACGGCGGCGTGCTCATCAAGTACCTGCTGCACTCGCGCGGCGACCAGCTCATGCGCCGCAACGGTGCCATCGCGCTCATCGAGTCGAGCCACCGCATCGAGGACGGCGACGCGCAGTCGGTGCAGTCCATCCTGGCGCACCGCACCATGTACTGGGAGAGCAACGACCTGCCGTTCCAGAGCCGGCTCGACGGCGACGCGCCGCACCGCACGGGCTGCACGTGCCTCTCGGCCGGCCGGCCGCCGCGCATGCACTCGAGTCACTACTACGTCACGGCCTTCTGCATCAGCACGATCCAGGACGCGCTCTTCCGCTTCCTCGAGGTGCGCGACGCCGGCACGTACGTCGAGGGCGAGAAGCCCGTGCCCGCGCCGCCGGCGTCGGCGCCCGGCGCGCTCATGAACGGCGCGGGCGGCGCGGCGCAGCTGCAGACGGCCAACGGACTCGCGCCGCCGGCGCTCGAGCGACAGAACTCGCGGCGCGAGGCCAACAACTCGCGCTTCGGGCCGGGCAACAGCGAGAAGCACTGCAACCTGTGCCTCTTCCACTTCACGCTCTTCGACCGGCGCCACCACTGCCGCATGTGCCACCGCGCCGTGTGCAACGCCTGCTCGCGCGACCGCCTCTTCCTTCCCGGGTCCAGCACGGCGCAGCGCGTGTGCACCGAGTGCGCGACCGAGGGCCCGCGCGCGACCCCCGCGGGCGGCCAGCCGGCCTTCCCGCGGCTCAACCGCGCGACCAGCGACGCGGCCAACACGCCCGACTCGGCCGCGGCCAACCAGATCCGCGCGCGCTCGGACACGCAGATGTCGGACAACGGCACGAGCGGCCGCTCGCAGTCGAACGCCGGCATGGGCGGCAACTCGAAGCTCTCGGTCGAGGACTTCGACCTGCTCAAGGTGATCGGCAAGGGCGCCTTCGGCAAGGTCATGCTCGTGCGCAAGAAGGTGCCGGACAACCTGGCGAACCCGAACGCCATCTACGCCATGAAGGTGCTCAAGAAGGCCTCGGTGTTCGCCAAGAACCAGGTCGAGCACACCAAGTCGGAGCGCCGGATCCTGCGCGACATCGACCACCCGTTCGTCGTGCGCCTGCGCTACGCCTTCCAGAACGAGGACAAGCTCTACCTCGTCATGGACTACTACAACGGCGGCTCGCTCTTCTTCCACCTGCGCAAGTCGCGCAAGTTCAGCGAGAAGCGCGCGCGCTTCTACGCCGCGCAGCTCCTGCTCTCCATGGCGCACCTGCACGACCTCAACATCGCCTACCGCGACCTCAAGCTCGAGAATATCCTCATGGACGACAAGGGCTTCATCGCGCTCACCGACTTTGGTCTCTCCAAGGAGAACGTGGACGTGCCCGACGGCGCCAAGACCTTCTGCGGCACGGCCGAGTACATCGCGCCGGAGCTGCTCAAGGGCCTTCCCTACGGCAAGGCGGTCGACTGGTGGGGCTTCGGCACGCTGCTCTACGAGATGATGACCGGACAGACCCCCTTCTTCGACCGCAACCGCAAGCGCATGTTCCACAACATTCTGCACCGCGACGTGGTCTTCACGCAGTCCTTCTCGGAGGACGCCAAGGACCTGCTGACAGGGGTACGTCGCTCCTCTCTCTCTCTCGCTCACTCTCTTCCCCGAGGCTGCTAGAACGACAACGCCTAACGCTCTCTCTCTCTCTCTCTCTCTCTCTCTCTCCTTGCTGTGGACGCGCTGCAGCTGCTGCGGCGTGACCCGGCCAAGCGATTGGGCTCGGGCCCGTCAGGCGCTCAGGAGATCATGGACCACCCGTTCTTCGCGAGCATCGACTTCGACCTGCTCATGAAGCGCGAGATCGAGCCGCCGTTCAAGCCCGTGGTGTCGAGCGAGGCCGACACGACCAACGTGGCCAACATCTTTACGCGCGAGCTGGCGCGCGACTCGCCCGTGACGCAGGAGCTCGGCGCCACGCACCGTGCGCAGGCCCACTTCGAGGGCTTCACGTACATGCCGGCATCGAATATGGGGTAAATGAGTGGCTGGGTAGAGCGCGGCTCCCGCCCTCGCGTGCGGCGGAGCCTGCCGCGCCGCGGCCACCCGGGCGGATGGATCGAACACCGCTCGGGGACGTGGCGGGGAGCGGCGCTGGTAGACGAGAGGATGTGAGATGGAGGAGGAGGATGCCGTCGCGGTGGGAGACAAACGTGATGTGTATGCAGTTTGCGCTTCCCCTGCTCTCGTGGCCGCGTCGCAAGGCTACCAACTCGTTGGCGATCGCGCTGACTAGCGAACTGCTTGCCGCCTGAGGGTCGTGTGGCCGCGGCGCTCTCGCCGCCGACCCAGCGCGCCAGGTCGAGCCAGACAGCCAGGCTGCACGACGTGCAGGGCTGCTGGGATCCGTGGCAGCTCGCCACGGCGCGCGCGTCAGTTCCGAACGTGGCTTCCCGAGCTATTTCGGCCGCGGCGGGGGCTGTTTTGCCTCGTCGCGTGGCGAGATGCGATCTCGAGGCCCAACAAGCACGCGACTGGGCTCTCCCGAGGCGATCGAACGCGCAGGAGCCCACCCGCCCGCCCACATCGCTCGCCGGTCTATTTCCGCGCGCGGCTCGGGCGTTGCGGCCGGTCTAAATCCATCACGTGTGTGGCGTATGCGGTCGTTTCTCCTCTCGTGTGAGCCAGCGGCGCGCCAGGTCGGCCATTCCACGACTCCCCTCGCTCGAGTGAGAGCTCTCGCCGCCTCCGCCGCCCACCGCCGCGTCCGCCATGTCCGAGGGAAGCCCGATCTGCTTCGGCGACATCGTCCAGCTGCGCGCCAAGTCGGCGTTTGCGGGCGGCGATGGCGTCGTCACGCTGAGCTTCTTGGAGCAGCCAGGCAAGGACCAGCCGCTGTTGGTCGTGCCGCCCAAGGACACGGCCACGGGCGTGACGCTCGTGGAGGCCGAGTTCATTGTGTAGGTGGCCCGCGGTGGCTCGCTCGGGCCTTGATTTCGCGTCGGTCGACGCATCAGTCGCTCGGTTGATCTGTTGCTGACTCTTCTCTGTTGCCCACCACTGCTGACCGCCCAGCGCGCCGGTGCGAGGCGACAAGCAGCAGGCGCCGGGCACGCGGCTGACGTATCGGACGCCGTTCACGCTGCGCACGAACGAGACGGACCGCAAGAAGAAGGAGGAGGTCTTCTACTCGCTCAACAACAAGGTCACGGGCCACAAGGATGGCGTGACGCTGCAGCCGGCCATGGTCAAGGGCGAGATGTACCTGACGCTCGAGAAGGAGGGCTTCACGGCCGAGACGGTGCGTTATCGACGCGCTCGATCCATGTCGACGGCGAAGTGCGGGTGGCGTGCGAATGTGTGACGTGTGCAAATGTGCGACGTGCGCGAATGTGCGACGTGTGGCGCCTGCAGATCGTGCACGAGGGCGACGCCGAGTTCCAGCTCGTGGTCGTCGACTCGAACCGCATCCGCAAGTCGCTCAACCACCCGCTGGCGCAGTTCTCCAAGCCCAAGACGGTCGGCGCGCTCGTGGGCTGCGGTGTCGCCAAGGGGAGCCAGCCGCTGTGGCTGTCGATCGCGAGGCTCAAGAAGCCGGACGGCCGGACGCACTCGTTCATGAAGGAGGCCAAGTTCCGCCGCGCGAGCATGGAGTCGCTCGATTCGTTCAAGGCCGACGAGACGGGCCGCCCCGAGGTCGCCGACAGCGACCCGTCGGAGGCTGCCGACTCGCGCAACCGCCTCGGTAGCCTCGCTAGCCAGCCGTCCACGTCGGCGCTGAGCGCGCCAGCTGAGAACACGGCGGCGGCAGTGCCCACCGAGTCGGCCGAGCCGTCGGCAGCCTCGGAGCGTGGCGCGGAGCACTCGTTGGTCGTGCTGACTGAAGCCGCGACGAGCGTGGGCGAGACTCCAACCGAGACGCCAGTCGCCAGCGCGGCCGTGTCGACTGAGGCGCCGCCGACGACCGAGAGCGCGACGGTCAAGCCAAA
Organism: Phytopythium kandeliae; assembly: GCA_023338135.1. NCBI lineage: Eukaryota > Oomycota > Peronosporomycetes > Pythiales > Pythiaceae > Phytopythium > Phytopythium kandeliae. Next base: position 31,252 of record JAADYC010000076.1, on the reverse strand, counting down.
GGCGGACGCCAAGACGGAGCCGGCCACCAAGACGGAGCCGGCCGCCAAACCCACGACGGCCAAGCCTGAGGCGGCGGAGAAGGAGAAGGAGAAGACGGAGGCAAAGACCGATTCGACTGCCAAGCCCACGACGGAGGCGGAGGTGGTGGCAGCGGAGAGCGCGTCGACGGCCGAGGTGGTCATCTCGGAGGCCTTCACGGCCGTGAGCGAGGCGCCGGTGGCCGTGACGACGACGGTGAGCTCGACGACGGTGGACGAGCTCGATGCGGATGCTGCGAGCGATCGAGCCGCGTGCGTCGGCGGCCTGCGGTGCGTCGTCATGTGAGCGACGACCGGCGCGGCCGACGCCTTGCCTGCTGCCGTAGGAGAGTAAGCAGTCTGAGTATCAAGAGCCCGATTGCCATGCCTAGTCGCCTCTGTCTCGGTCCTGCGCCTCCATACCGAGTCGCTCGCGGGTCTGTCGGTCTCGCTCGAGTTTACGTCGATGTGCCGCCGCCTCGGTCGCCGCGATGCGCTGCTCGCTCCGTCTTGCCGCGAGCTGCCTGGCCCGCTCGTCCGCATCCGGCTCGGGGCTTAACAGCGCGCCGTCTTCTCGCAGTAGTGGCGCCGCGAGCAGGCCGCGTCTGGCCGCGCGGGTGGCCACGAAGCCCTCGGCCGGGTTCTCGCGCGTCAGCGGCACGTAGATAGGGTCTGCGCTGACCGCCAGCGCCGCGCGCACGAGCGCCACGTGCCTGGCCGACGTCGGAGAGGCGGGGATCGGGCTCGTCGTCGCGTGGAAGCGCGGCTGGCAGTCGTGGACGCGCTGCGCGCGCTCGAGCGCCTCGCTCGCCGTCAGTCCGTACAGTCGACCGAGCAATAGCGCGCCAAGGAGCCCCGTGCGTCCGCGACCGTCGACGCTGAACGCGAATACGCTGCGACCAGCGCGGAGAAGGTCCTCAAGCCGCGAGACGAGCGCCAGCACGCGCCGGACGTCCGCTTCCAGCCTGCCAGCCTCGGGGCTCTCCTCGTCGCCCGGCGCGCCGTCCTTGGCCATCGGCCAGTGCGCGAACTCGAGCCGCGTCGGCTGTCGCACGAGCGCCGCGCGCGCCGCTGCCGCGTGCTGCCGGGACAGCTCGCTCCTGGCTGCGGCCGCGTCGACGTCTCTCTCCGCGTCCGCCACGTCTTGCGCCGACGCGCGGCGAGAGGCCTGGCGCTCGGCCACGACCCTCGCCGCGTCCGCCTCGGCCGTGAGCGCCAGCTCCAGGTGCCTCTCGGCGCGCCGCTCACCCGCGCGCAGCTCCATCATGAGCGCCTCTTGTCGCCAGCGCACGAGTCGCTCGAACCGCCACGGCGTCGTCATCGTCGTGCTTGTCGCTGCGGTCGACTTGAGCGGGTCGTCGCGACCGAGCCGCTCCTCGAGCGCCTGCAGCTCGTGCGTGGCCGCCAGACACACGAACGCGTCGACCTGCTCGAGCAGCACGCTCGTGACCGGGTCCTGCCTCCTCCCCGCCTTCTTGGCGTGCGCGCTCGCCTCCGGGTACGCCCCGAACAGCACGCGGCCACGCAACAGCCAGTACGAGGCCGCGGTCGGGCCTGCGTGCGTCTCGCGGAACTGACAGAAGCCCGCGGCGTCCTCCACCTTGACGCGGCCGTCGGGCGTCGCGCGCGCGAACACGCGCGGCAGGCGCGAGGGCAGCGCCACCGCCTCCAGCCCGTGGCTCGGATGCCACCGCATCGCGTGCTCGACGCTCGCGGTCCGCCGCTGCACGTGCGGGTTCGAGAGCTCGGCCGCGGCCGCCCACTTGTCGACCGCACGGCGCACGCGCCGGCGCCAGCGCGCCGCCAGCAGCTCTGCGAGCGCGCGCGCAGCCGCCTGCCGCCTGCGCACGAGCCGCTCCAGCTCGTCCATGGTCTGCGGCGCGCGCGCGGCCGCGTCCAGAGCCGCGCGGCCGCGATCCCACCGGCGGCGGGTCCACCGCTGGATCACAGCGGCCGCGCGCGCCTCGAGCACCTTCCGCTCGCGGCGCCGGTGTCGCAGCACGAATCTGCGCCAGCGCGACCAAGCGAAGCCCATCGAGACAAACAGCAGGCGGTCGACGACGACGCGCAGCAGGCGCTCACGCTCGCGCTCCGGCAGCAGCAGCTCGCGGTCCTCGAGCACGAAGTGGCGCACGAGCTGCCGCTTGGGTAGCGGCCACGCCGCGCTGTCCGCGACCGCGACCGCGACAGCGATCGCGTCCTCCTCGTCCAGCCATTCGCTCGCGAGCTCGTCGCCCAAGGCGCTCGCCAGCCACGCGTCGAGGCACCAGCAGCCGCTCGAGACCGCAGCCAAGAACTGCTGGTCGTCGGCCAAGCGCAGCGGCCGCGCGAGCGCCAAGCGGTCGAGCGCGTCGAGCGCCTCGCGGACGACCCGCGCGGCCTCCGCGCGCGTCGGGGCCGGCGCTTGGGACGTCTGGCCGCGGCGAGCGCGGCGCGCGAGCGCTTCGGCCGTCGCGACGGCGCGCAACGCGGCCAGGCGCGAGCGGAAGACGCCGATCGCGGCGGTCGGCGCGATGCCGGGCGCCGACAGCACCAGGCTCGCGCGGAACGAGCCGTCCGCGAGCGCCTCGACGCCGCGTAGCCACGCCACGCGGTGAAAGGCGCGCGAGACGCCGGCCGCGGTCGTGGCCAACGCCTCGCTGGCCGCGACCACGACGCCGTGGAGCAGCTCGCGCGGCCAGCGCCCGCAGTCGGCGGCGCGGAACAGCACGCCGCGGCCGGGAGACATGGTCGACGCGTGGTGGTCGCTGCGAGCCGCGGCGGGCGGCGGCGAGGCGCTCGAGCCATCCGCGGCCGAGACCGTGGCAGCTGAGGCGGTCGTGTCGCCGGCGGCTCGGAACGCGGCAGTCGAGACGCGGACCGAGTGCGCCGCGAGCGCGGGGATCTGGCCGAGACCGAGTAGCAACGGAGCGTCAGTGGCTGGTCAGCGAGCCAGCGGGCGGCCTGCGGAGACTGCGGCAGCGCGCGCGCAGACGCACGATATGGATGGCGTCGGCGCAGCGCCAGCAAAGCGCGAGCGCGCACTCGGCGCACGAGACGGCGGCGCGTCGATCGGCGCACTCGTCGCAGGCCGCCGAGGCCGCGCACGGCATCCAGGTGCCGTCGACGAGCAGTTCGGCCGCCTCCTGCGCGCCTCGGACCGCCGGGAAGTTGGCGCGGATCCACTGCGGCACGGCGTCGTCTTCCCCGCCGCCGCCGCCGCCACCCTCCTGCTCCTCCGCCAACGCGCCTCCCTCTTCGCGGTGCTCGTCCACCGGCGGCAGCTCTGCGCGCTCCGACATGGCGACCGCTCGACGCGTCCGCGCGTGGGTACGCGCTATAATGGGCACCACGCACGCCGTCAGTCGCCGAGTAAGTCACCAGCGTCCCCGCCGCACACGCGCGCGTCTCTCGCGTCCATGGCCAAATCGCGTTGCATTGGCTGCGTGCGCGTCCGAGCCGCCACGCGTCTGTCAATCAAAAGCAAAACCGACTCCGTCGCCACCGTGTCCGTCCGTCCACCGGCGCGTGCGCGATGGGTTCGTCTCCGAGTCTGTTGGGTTTGTTTGTCTGTGTCTGTGTCTGCGTCTCCGTGTCTCGAGGTGACTGGCGTCGAGCTACCGGCACTAGTTGAGCAGCGTGCCAGAGCGCTGAAAGGCGCCACCGAACGAGCGCAGCGCTCGCTCGGACTCGTCCTCGCCGCTATAGAACGCGCCAGACAGCTCGCTCGACGTCGACAGCGACACGATCGCGGGGTCGTGGAACGCTGGCGACTGCACCGGTGTCGACATCGACGCCGCCGGCGCCGAACCGAAGACGTCGTGGCTTGGCCAGGCGCCGAGTCCCGACGGCGGTGCCGATGCCGACGCTGACGCTGACGCTGACGCCGCGCGCTGGGTACCGGCGCTGTTGCTGCGCTGGAACAAGCGACGGCCGCTGACTGGCGGCGGTTCTACCATGCCACCCTCGCTCGGGAAGTCGCCGCCGAAGCTGATGTTGACATTGGGCAGCATCTGCTGGAGGAATGCCAGTCCGTTGGCAGTATCGTTCTCTCCGAGGCCAAGCGCGTTGCCCGGCATGCTGGCAGCGCGATGGAGGCTTGGTCCGCCGCCGAGCCCGCCGTGGAACGGGCTCGGACGTGGAGGGAGTGGCGGGGGCGGCGGCATCGATGACGGCGCCACGCCGAGCGCAGGGAAGGCGGACGCGTCGTGGTGCGGCGGGAACCCCGAGGAGAGCGCAGCGCTCGGCGGCGACACTGCGTCGAAGCCGAATGAGTGCCGGTCGGGCGGCAGCCTGCCGTCAAGCAGTTCGCCCGACCGACGGCGGGGAGAGCGGCTGTGGAGCGGAAGCGACTCGCCGCGCGTGTTGGCAAACGCGAAGCGCGACGTGCCGCCCGAGGGCGTGCCGTGCACCATCGGCGTCGCGCTCAGCTCGACGCCCAGCAGCCCGGCGAGCGCCTCCGACGACTCGCTGCGCTGGCTGAAGATGGCGTCGATCGACGCGAACGATGACGACGGCGGCGCGGCCAAAGGCGCGCTCGCCCACGCATCCCCGACCGCGGGGGCAGAGCTCTCAGCCGAGCTCGAAGGCTGGCGGATGCCGCCCTCGAAGCCCATACCGAAGGGACTAAACACCGCGCTGCTGCCGCCGCCGACCGCGTCGTCCGTGTCGTCCAAGCGTGCGGCCGCTGCCGCCGCCGGGAACGGCTGAGCCCACGCAGGCACCTCGACTGTCGACCCGGTTGCCAGTTTGAGCGCTTCGAGCGGTCCAACAACCGCCTCGGTCGGTTGCTCTTTCTCCTCTCGACTCGCTGATGTGTCCACGTGCAGGCTCGACTTGCTTTTATCCCTCGCTGGGGATGGAGATGCCAGAGTCACTGCTGTTGCTGTTGCTGTTGTTGTTGCTGTTGCTCCTGGTGGTGGTGTTGCTGCTGTTGCTGCTGGTGCTGCTGTTGCTGCTGCTCTTGTTGCTGCTGTTATTGCTGCTGCTGGTGCTGATGATGCTGTTGCTGCCGCTGCCGTCGGCGGCCTTGGACTACTAGATGTGCGCGCGACTACCTTGCTGTATGGCTGCTCGCTCCTCGGCGCGCGCGGACCGGGCGACGCAGAGCTCGAACTCGAGTCCCCGCCCCGCTCTGACCGCGCACCGCGGGCTCTAGCCTGGCTAGGCGCCCCGCTCGATCGTCTCCGGCTGGTTGCAGGCGGCGGTGGGGATGAGCTCGACGGCGTTGCTACAACCGGCGAAGGGGAGGCCGACGACGACGACGAGAAGGTCGCCTCCTCCTCCTCCTCCTCCTCCTCCTCTTCTTCTTCTTCCTCCTCCTCCGCGCGCCGGTCGTGTCGACGGTTCGGCGCCGGGGGGAACGACGAGCCTGCGCGGATCTCGTTGCCATAGCTCACACCCGTTACCTCTCGGAACGCCTTGCCTGAGTGCAGCGCTGGGTGCACGGGGGTCAATCATGAGCGTAACGCGGCGTGAGTCCTGGCGGGAGCGGTCGACAGATTGACAGACGCATAGACCCGTCGCGCCGCGGCTATAGGCGGCAACGCACCAGTCTGCATCTCCTCCTTGGTGAAGCTGTCCTCCTGCTCGCCGAGCTCGTGCAGGTAGAGACACTCGGGATTGTTGCACTGCAGGTTGCGCAGGAAGAAGTTGCAGTACTTGGTTGTGCCGAACGACGCCCTGCCAGTCCGTCAGTCCGCCCACGTGTGTGCGCGCGCGCGTCAGTCGCTCATACTCCACGCCATACAAAGAACGAAGGAGGCAAGTGCACCCGTACCGCAGCACGACCCCGTCCAGGATGAAGCCGTCGACTGCCATGATGCACGCGAGCGCGTCGTCCTTGACCGCGAACGTGATGTACGCGCTGGCGGTAGCGCCTCCGCGGTCCACGTGCAGGTGCGCCTTGTTCACGACGGCCTTGACGATCCGCCCGTACTGCCCGAAGCACGCGCGCGAGCGCAGGGTCTGCCGCGAGGCCACGGCGACGTCAGCAACCGTCGAGCGAGCGTCCGACAGGCCAGCCGGCGCCATGTGTTTCGTCTGCGGGACTATCTGCCCGCCTGCCTGCCTACCTCTTCGTCGGCGAAGCGCTGCGGCAAACCAATCACGTAGACGAGGTTGCGCTGCATGACGCGCACGTTGGTCAGGCTCTTGCGGTTCACGGTCGGGTACTTGGTCTGCGCCGAGGTCCGGCGCTCGTGCTTCTCCTTGCGTTTGCGCTGCTTGGTCCGACGCATGACGCTGGGAGAAGGAGGGCGGGTCAAGGCGACGGGCGAGTCAGTACGGAGGGAGGGTCGCGAGGAGGACGGCGGTCAGCGGGCGTACTCTTCCCGGTCCAGCGGGTTCTTGTGTTTGGACAGCTCCGAGTAGGGCGCCCGGCACGCGGGGCACAGCCCGTTGTACTCGTTCTTGATCTGGTGCCAGCACCAGAGGCACACCTGCAGGCCGAGCGCGTCAGTCGTGCCTCTCGTCTCCTCGTGCCAGCGCCGGCGCCGGCACAGACCTGGTAGCCGCACGGACAGGCGTTGAACGTCTTGTCCGTCAGGTCCAGCTCCTCCATGCACAGCGGGCAGCAGTCCGGCTCCTCCTCGTCGGCCATGGTCGCGGCGGCGGTGGGGGACGACCGGGGGCTTTCACTGGCGCCAGCAGCGCGTTCTCGCTCGCCCGCTCGCTCGCCCTCGCGCTCACGCAAGTCGGCGGTTGTGCCGCGCCGCCGCCGCCGCTGGCGTCGGCGTTCTCGCGCAGGGATCATTTTCCGCAAATCGCGCGCCGACGCCGCCCTTTTCCGCAAATCAGCGCGGTCGGGCGAGGCGAGGATCGGGTCTCAGAGGTTTGTGAAAAACCTTGCACGCGAGAAGAGGGGTCGGGCGAGGTGGAACGTCGAGAGTGAAGCCGGAGTGATTGCCACAGTGAAGGCGAGCCCAGGACGGCTTTCTCTCGCATGCGCATAGGGTATGGGCTGGGAAACTCTCGGGGCCATCCGCATTCATTTGGCCATCACAGGAAGTGACCATCTCGCTGGCGAAACTGAGCCAGACGAGGCAGCCAACAACGGCTCGGCGGTCCACCGGACGCAACGCGGCCCCAAACACCCGACGGCATCATCGCTTGCGCCGATGGGGGTCTCGTCGCGTCATTGCCGGCGCGATAGGGGGGCGTAGTGCGTCGCTCGCTCCCCGCTCGCGACGAGAGGCCGGGAGAGCGAGCGCGCGCGCGCAGTCGACAGCTCCGTCGAAGCCTTGTGTCGCTGTAGGGAGCGGTTCTCTCCGCGACAGTTGGCCGCCCTGATTCCCCCTGTACAAGAACACTGACGCCCGCTATGGCGTAGCTCCTCGCGAGATCGATCGACCCCAAGGGTCGCCAGAGAGAAAGCCCATTCATTCCGTTTAACGCCAGCGGCTGGGTGGGTGGTGGCGACCGGCCGCTCGGCAGCATGAGCGCGGGTCTGCAGCACGCGGCGGGCGCGTCCTTCTTCCCGACCGCCAAGGAGCTCTCGAGCGGCATCCAGTGGTTCAAGGAGCACCCGGTGCTCGCGGCCGCCGCCGCCACCGCCGTGTCGGTCATCACGTACCTGAACGCGACCGAGCGCGGCGACGAGGAGCCCGACCGCGAGCACGCGCTGCCGCCGCTCGGCACCGACTGCGACGAGCCCCGCGCGGAAGTGGACGAGGGACCGGCGGCGCGGCCGGCGCTCAAGTCGGCCGTGCGCTCGCCGCTTGGCGACGGCGGCCCCGGCGGCGAGGGACGACTCTCGGCGGCCGTCAGCTGGTGCGACGAGCATGGCGGCAGCCTCACGCAGGTGTTCGAGGAGCTCGCAGACGACGAGGAGGAGGAGGAGAGCGAGGACGTGTACGAGGTGGATCTGGACCAGCCGCTGCGGCTCTTCGATCGGCGGCGGCGACCGCAATGCCGGCCCTCGTCTGCCGGCAGCACCGCAGATGGCAGCAGCAGCAGCAGCAGCAGCAGAAGGGACGGAGAGGAACCGCCGCTCATGAAGAAGAGCGCAACGGCCGCGCGGATGCTGGACGCACAGGGTCCGCTCTCACCCGTGGCCGGGCCGGTGGCCGAGCCGCAGACGGAGTCGCCGCAGTGGGGCTGGTACGTGCCCATCACGCCGCCGCAGGACCAGTTCCTGACGGCTCCGCCGCGCGCCGTGCCCGCCGTCCAGCCGCTCGCGCGCCAGCGGCCGCTCTCGCCCGTCCTCGTCAACTCACGGCGCGGGTGACGCGTCGGAAAGTCGTCCGTGCCGTTGTATCTAGATAACGAGCGTCAACGAGCAGTCCATGCTTTTGGATGGAAGAGCATGTGCACCTGTGCTGTGTTTGCCCGAGCCGATGCGCGCCAGTGCCGGTGCTGAGTCGTTCTGTCTCCTCGGTTGCCACCTCTCTCAAACTCACTCCATGCGAGGTCATCGACAAGTGCCAGTGAGCTGTCACTCCAACCACCGCCGTCGGCAGAGACAGCCAGTCTAGAGGCGCATTATCGGCCACACACTCGCATGAGACTCGCGGATTCGCATCCCGTTCGCCCGACCGGTAGCCACGCGAAGCCGATGTCGTATCGGCATGACATCCTCTGGAAGTGGCCTGGAGTGTATTGCCGGTATCTTCTCCGGCGTCGGCTCCAAGCTGCTGGTGAGTAGGTATACATCTCATCGCGATGAAGCCCAAACGGAGCTCGAAGCAGGAACCCACCACGACTCGGCGAAACGCAGCGCAATTTACCGGATTGGCGGTTGAACTCGTCCGAGATTGTGAAGACACCCGCCCGCTCCGTAGACTCGCGTGTGCGCTACAAATCGACGACGTCAGCTCCAGTGCCGTTGCCGCTTGGAGTCTCCGACGAATCGCCTGCGTCGAAAGAGCTTCCCGAGCCTTGCGCAAAGCCTGCCGTCGATGCCTCCTGCGGCTCTTCCTCGCCGACGACACTGGTTCCGCATTGCATATCGCCGGAGCCGGCGTTATCGCCGCAATCACCACCCTCACCATTGGCCTCACAGATATTCCCGACGGCATGTGCATCTGGTGGCTGTATCTTTGGCGATGAGGGATCAGTGTCAACGCATTCCCCACTATCACCACCGAGGCTAGCGTCGCTGGAGTCGGCGTCGTCGTTGAGGCCGATATCGTCCCTTTTGGCGACCTCACTGCTGGAACCAGTGTCTCCTCTGATCTCACAGTCGCCGCTACAGCTGTCGCCCCCGGCGTCCTGATCGATCGGGCCAGCAACTTTCTCTCCAGCAAGCTCAAGATCACCAGGAGCAGCAGCAGCAGCAGCAGCAGCAGCAGCAGCGCCTGCTTCCATCCCCTCAACGCTAGATCGATGACTGTCAAGCATGCTTTTGTCGGCGCTGTCACTGATCGACGCGGCTGGTGGCGGAAGAACTTGCGAAACTTGTCGCTCCAGTGTTTGAATGCGCTCAACTGTATCCGAGTCAGCGATACGGTCGACGAGACCGCCAACGACGCTGTGCACCTGGGTGTCAACTGATCTCTTCTCCTGTGACCACGTCATGTAGTTGTACATCGAACGACACTCAGTCGCATGAGTCGTCGTCCAAGTCTGCAGTGCCTCGACGCGAACACCGCTCTCATGCTGGCGATGCTCGAGGTCGTGCATGAGATCGAGTAGTTGGTTGTGTCGGCCACTCAGCTCGTCCAGCAATCGCTGCACCTTGTCTTCCATGATCGCAATCGCTGTCGCGTGGCTCTTCGTAGTGGTCGAGGTCACCGCTGGCGGTACCCTGATCGATTGCATCGACGCAAGAGCCTCTCGAAGACGGTCCTGTGCTGATCCCAGCGCTGCCAGCGCTTCGCAGTCCGCTTTCATCTCTAGCGCGGCTTGAAGATGCTCCCTCTGTTCCTCCTTCTCCATCTTCTCGTCCTCCTTCCAGTTCTTCGCCCACTTGTGCATTGCTGCCAGCGTCTTCGATTCGCTCGCACATACCGACGATTCGATGAGCCTCCTGACTGCGTCCAACTTGCGCTCAATCAGACTCGTTACGACGCTTTTCTGCTGTTTCTCCAGCTCGTTCGCTGCAGCACGAGCCGCTTCCGCAACTCTAAGAGCGCTGTCGACGCGTCGGCGCAGCTTGTCGTCTCCCTGCTGCCTCGCCTTGACTTCGAGTGGCAGCACGTCCTCGAGCGTCGAAAGCTTCTTCTGAACGCGATGCGTGGCCTCCCCGACTGCGTCCTGCAGACCCAACGAAATCGCACGAATCTCGTCGTCACCCACTGTCACTGAGTTTGCGGTGGCTGAGAGCGCAGCCACGACACTCTGAGCCAAAGACTGGAGTTTCCCGTCCGTATCTGCTGCAAACACTTGGATTATTCGTTTGGCGGCGACCAACTCGCCTTGGATCCAGCGCTCCAGCGCAGCAAAGTGATCGTTGACACGTGCGAGCTCGCTAGAAATCTGCAGACCGCGCTTGGCGTCCGTAGACATCACGAGTTGCCGCCACTCCTCCGTGAGACGAGTTAAAATCTCCATCTTGTCGCCGGCCATTCGGCTCTGGATGTCCGCAATGAGTTGCCGCCGTGAGCGTTCAACGGCCGCGTCGTGATCGTCAAACCGCCGTCGCCAGTCACTACGCTCAGCGTCACACTCGAGTCGAAGCTGCTGGAGATCGCGCTGCACGTCGTCGAGAGCTTGCTGGTGCCTCCGAAAGTCGTGTTGCCGTACTGTTGGCGATAGAGATGCAGCGGTCGCTACCGCCACACTCTGCTGCTGTTGTTGCTGCTCCACGAGTTGACGCCGCGTGTCGCTCGCCAAAGATCGGAACGCACCGTCCACTTTACCAACTTGCTGGCCCAGTCGCGCCACCTTTAGACCGCCCACGGCATATCAACCAATGAGCGGTCTACCCAGATCTGAAAGAGCGCTCCACCCACCTCAGCGAACAGCAAAGCGGCCTTCTGTTGCTCCCGCTGCTGGTTGATGGCATCTGCCTGCAGCTTGGCGTTGAACGCAAGAGCGAGTCGCTGCAGCTCCTCCACCGCTACGGCGCCATGGATGCCATCCAGATATCGGACGCTCAGTTGGTACGCTCACCCCGCGTTGGTGCAGATTTCCACATCCGGTGGACCACTTACCCTTCGACAACGACTGCTATTGATGCACAAGAGTAGACAGACGCACGGTTGGTAATTACTCAACAACTACACGCGCGGTAGCGGATCGCACCACGCTCGGTCTCACCCGTTCCTCCTCACGCTCTTGCTGGTTGTTGGATAGCCGCCGACGCACATGCTGAAGTTCGTCGCGAACGCTCTCATTCTCCCGCTCGAGCACGCGCAACTTGTCCATCAAGAGCCGTGAGGCGCCGGAAAGATCGTCTCTGGGATCTGAAAAGCAGTGCTGGTCAAAGAACGCCGACACTCGGCATGTGCAAGCTTCGAAGCGAGCCATGGCGTACCGATGGCTTCCTTTGACAGCGCTGACTGCCGCACGGAGCGCATGGATGCATCGGCAGTCGAGGGTCCTGCCCCGCCAACTGCAGCTAGCCCTGGCGCAGCGGCCAGCGCGGACGGCGTCTGGTTCGAGTAGCCATTGCTAGCGACACGATGTATCGGAGGCAGCATTCTCGACGTCGAGCTCTCGCTATCCGTCGAATACAGATATAACCGCGTCACGTCGAGCCTTGCGCAGTCACATGAATAAAAATACTCTTTACCTGGTGTGTCACAGGCTCCAAGGCACCCGTTTCCCATCGCCAGCGCAATGCCTGCCTCCATACAAGACCGTAAACTATCCCACGAACCCATCACGCGGTGCCACGCCAAGCCAATCCGGAAACGAATGACACCATGGCTTCATCGCGAAGCGCGCGCGCGTACGTGGTGCTATTTCCCGTCAGGCAGGCGCGCTCCCCGTGGTTCCCTGTCTGTGCCGCCGGTTCCCCTCTGTATGTCCATCCTGCTCGCTCACTTTCTGGATCCCTTGGCCGGTGACGACGGCTGCTTGGAGCTACTGGTCGCCGTTTCCTCCGCCGGTGCATCGCCATCGCCATCGCCAGGCAACGGCTCACTGTGGACACACCAGTGATGAGCAGCTCATCCACGGTAATGCACTGTCGCCAACTTGCTCACCGTGGCAGCGGCGGCTGAGGACCTGAACCGCCAGGCATCCGTCCTCCAGCAGGGTAAGCACCACCTACGCGACAAAACAGTGCGAGCAGGTTAATCAACGTGGCCAAACACTTTTGATCTCGTCGCGACGCACCTGCGTAGCCGCCGTTGTAATACCCGCGGGGGTTATGCTGCGGGTGCCCACGGTGGCCACCGCCCATCCGGGAGTTCTGCTGAGGCATCATTGCTGGCGGGTACATGTTCACCATGGCGCCATTGGGTCCCATCGGGACGCCGTAGCCAGGGTACGGGCCGCCCATGTACTCGCCTCCTTCCTCCATCGGCATTCCCATGCCGTCGTACATCCATTCCTCGGGACCAGGTCCATACCCAGGCACACCCATGGGTTGGTATGGCATCTGCTGCTGCGGAGGCTGCTGATACATTTGCGGCGCAAACCGTGGCGTGAACGACGCGGCTGTCGCGCTCAGCTTGAACTCCTTGGCGTTCGGGTTGAGGCCCTTCTTCTTCGGCGCCGCGTCCGCCTTGGCGTCCGCAGACTTGGACTCGGAGGACTTGGAGTCCGCCTCGGCAGTCTTCTCGCCCGCCTTTGGCTTCGCAGGAGCCTGCACATCTTCTTTCCTCCCCTTGACAGCGGTAGTCTGCTTCGAGTCCGCAGTCTTCTTGGACGTTGCTTCGCCTCCCTTCGTCTTCTTCGATTCCTTCGCGATTTCCTTCCCGTTCGAGGTCGGCGCCTTTGGCGGAGCCGCTCCGGTCGATTTCGAGACCACAACCGACTCCTTCGTCGAGTCCGACAGTGACGCCGGTGGCGGAGTCTGTGCTGCCGCCGTTGGGGCAGAAGGGGGAGGAGACGCTGCTGGACCTGCAGGTCGCCCCTTGATTACGTCGCTGAAAGACAACGGCTTGATGGGCGGGGTGTCAGCAGCAGGCTTCACATCCGGCGCCGCTTTCGTGGCTGACGCTGCTGGTGGTGTTGGTGCTGCGGGAGCGGGAGCTGATGCGGGAGTGGTGGGGCGAGGCGGGGACGGGGAGGCCGTCTTGGCGCCTGAGTCACCCTTCGCCTTGGCTCCACCGCTCGTTTGCCGCTGGGTGTTGCGCAGCGCAGGCGGGAGGTACGTACTCTGCCCTCGGGATCCTTCCCAAGCCGCACCAACAACAGAGCAATGTCAGGAAATACCAACGAATGATCAAGAGAGTCACAAAGACTCGCACCAGACGTTGGCAGCACTCCCTTGGCTCGGTCAACCGAACTGTAGCGAGCCTCCTCGTCCAGCCCATCGTCCTGCATGCGCTGGCCGCGCTCCTCCTGCAGATGGAAGTTACCCGACGTCTGGCGCTCAATCTCCTGCGCGATACGCTCGGCCTCCCGCGACTGCGCCATCGACAGCTTGCCCTTGTCCAGCTTTGTCGTGTACAAGTTCTCGTCAAAACTTGATACCACGCCGAAGAGCTTCTCGTTCGCCTCGAACTGGTTCCATCCGCCCTGACAGATGCAACGGGGAGTTCGTTAGCCGCGTCGACTCTACCCGCGGTAAGCCCGCGCTTCGCATCTGCTGTACCTTGGACGAGCGACGACGCGAGTCTTCGAGCTCGCCAGTATCCAGCGACGGGTCGAGCCAAGAGGAAGCAACTTGGAGTTCGCGGCCGAACAGGTGCTCCTTCGTGCTGCTGCTGATCTCCGTGTCGGTGCGGAAGCCAGCGGTCGCCGCAGCCGCAGCCGATGGGAACGCTCCCTCTGTGTAGTTGACGGCACCATCCACCGACAGGTGCGCGAGCTGCTGGCGCTTGAAGATGGCAGTACTGCCGCTCTCGAACGGATCGGTGCTGTCTATCTGTGTCCCACGCAGCCGTCAGTAATCCGCTCGGCAAGTCGCAGCATCCAGGGCTGGTGCGCGCCTACCAGGCATCGCGTGTTCTTGAGCACGAGCGAGAAGTCGTCCGGGTCGATGCAGTCCAGTACGCCGGCATAACGCGCACCGCTCACGAGCTCGACGTCCACGACCTTGCCCTGCTCGCCACGCCTCAGCGCGTCAGCCATCACGGCAGCGGTTGACAAGAATGCGTCCTACTTGCTCACCACAAGGAAGCGGAATGCGAACAGCGCACGGTGCCGCAGCAGACGCTGGTGCTCCTCTGTTTGTGGTAGCATCGCATCGCGCGTTGGAATGAGCTTCGGCAACTGCCACGGCCTTCACCTGCGCTCTCAGAGAGCATAAGAGCGTACCGCTAAAGCCGGTGCGAGGCGCTGGAGCCGTGCCAAAGCCTGGAGGAGCACTGCTAGCACTAGCATTTCCATTACCGCTGGCGATGGCAGCCGTGCGGCTCGGGTTGCTCCACGCAGACCCCGGAGGTGGTGCCACCGCAGGAGCCGCCGCTGGAGCCGCCGCTGGAGCCGCCGCTGGAGCCGCAGTCGGAGTCGCAGCCGGCGCCTTGGACTTCTCCGTCGTCCTGCACGCGTAGTGTGGCAAGGTCAACCACGATAAGCGCGGCGGCGGCGCGGTACGGCACCGCGGAGGACGCACTTCTTCTTGCCGGGCTTGTTCTTGGCGACGGCGGCGGCGCCGGCGCTAGGCTTGCGCACCGTGGTCGCTGACTTTCCGCTCTGCATCGCTCGCTGCGTGGAGGGAGGGAGGAGGGCGACAGCACGGAGCGCCGCGGCGGAGAGGGGGCGCGAGGGGAGGGACGGAGGGACGGCGGCCGGGAACGGCGACGCGCAGGATTCGGCCCGCGACTCCGAGGCTCGCTAGTGGCGCGGTGCGGTCTGCTTCACGCCAAGCAAGTACCGTATGTTCTACTCATTGCGCAACCGCTCCGTGTAAGCCGCTGCAGACACCTCTCAATGAGCAATCGCAGTACTGTGGTATGCTAAATAGAGAACTGTGGCGCCACCCGCTCAAAGAGATGGCAGCGAAATGGTTCTTGGCGCTGGCGCCGCTCGTCCATCTCTGCCGGTAAAGCGCGCGCCGTTGCTCGCTCATGATCCTGATCTATTCGTCACCTTTGTGTTTCAGCGGAAGTGCACGTTGAACGGCACCGTCTGGAGCGCCAGGTCGCCTCCGACGGCTCGCTCCATGGTCGCCGACAGTGCGTCGGCGCTGAACGACCCTGGCTCATGCACGCCCACTCGTGTCTTACCCTTCTTGGTGCGGATCACGAGCATGAACGGCTCTTCCTTGGACTGGTGGCGACGGCGGTCGCCGCCACGGTGAAGCTCCAGCAGTCTGCCGACCGTGCGTCGCTGCGTCTTCGCGTCAACGTACGCGACCTTGAGTCCCTTGGTCTGCCGGAACTTACGCGCCACCTCGTGCGCGACCTTCATCTCGCGCTCTCGCGTCTTGGCGTCGCTCGAGAGCACAAACACCGCGCAGAGAGACGAGGATGACGCTGATGCCGCGGCCTGCTTCCCCAGGTTGCACAGAGTCCCCTCGTTGCCACTGTGCAGCCGCTCGAGCTCGCCGCTCGCGCGCATGCGCTGTAGTCGGGCAATGTGTTTCTCGATCGCAAAGTTGTACACGAGGTACTCGTCTAACTCTCCGTCGTACACACTCGTCTTGCCCTCCCAGACGTAGACGAACTTTGGGAACTGCGTCGCACTCATGGACCTGCAGAACGCCACATGCTTGTCGCAGTTGACTGCGCCGACCTTGACCTTGCCCGACAGATCGCGCGCCACGCTCTCGAAGTGGTCGCGGAACTTTACGCTCGCCGCGTCCTGCGTCGAGTAAAACTGCACAAGCCACTCGTTGTGCGCGTCTTTTCCCGGGAACTTCTTGCTCGACAGCGGGCGAACGGGCGAGTCCTTGCCATACAGCGCCTCCTGCGGGTGTGGGGATCTCCCCGGCTGGCGAGCGCTCCCAAAGCCGTCCATGCCGCTGAACTGGAACTCGCTCGGCATGCCGCCGCCAAATCCGCCAGGAGCGCCAAAGCCGCTACCACGTCCGCCGCGACCGCCGAACCCGTGACCGAAGATGTTTTCGAACATCTTGGTGAAGTCGGCCATCGACTCGTCGCTCGACCGCGTCCGGAAGCCGCCGCGCGGGCCACCAAAGCCCGCTCCATGGGCTCCAGGGCCGCCACCGGGGCCGCCGCCGCCGAACTGCCGCGCCTGGTCGTACTCCTCCTTCTTCTGCGGGTCCGATAGCACCTCGTAGGCCTCGGATACATCCACGAAGCGTTCCTTGGCCGCTTCCTTGTCCGCCTCGTTGTCCACCTTGTCCGGGTGGTATTTGAGCGCCAGCGTGCGGTACGCCTTCTTGAGCTCGCGGTCCGTGAAATCCTTCTTCACGCCCAGCACCTTGTAGTAGTCCTTGGACGGATCTATCGCGCGCGCCGCGAGCGCGAGCAGCAGCGCCACGAGCAGCAGTACGAGACCCCGCGGCCCGCGCCGGCGCATTCCCGTCGCTATCATGGCTGCGGTTTTGGAGAATTGAAAAGTGGCGGATCCAAAATCTGAGCATTTCGCGAAAATACAAACTTCAGGTGCCGCAATGCTGGCGTTGCCACTGTGCCACGTTGCCGAATCGACGAGCAGGAGAAATTTCTAGAACCGCGCGTCGACAATTATCGCCTCTCATTCGTAAAAAATATCTTGAATTTTGACGAATGGCAGAAGATGGGATCAGATGGTAAAAGTGGCTTGATTTTCTGTGCACGAACTGGAGAAACCGACGCCGTTGCCACTGCTCGCACGATCCGAGCCTCTTGGCGCTTGCGTGAGTTCCTGGCATACTACCGACGGTCCAGACGTTCGACAGTTAGTCGCAGCGTTGGTGCTGAATTGACTGCCGAAACCACCGCCAGCGACAAGGACTGTCTTGACTATTCCAAGGCATCTCCTCGCATGCTGCTCCGTCGTCTCCACGATCAATGCGATATGAAGCGATGGCGAATAAGAGCGGTGCTCGACAGCGGTGCGCGTTCGTTTCGCGAATGCGTCGGGAAGTTTCTGCCCATTCATCCAACCGATTCGCTGACGTCACCAACGATCTTCCATCCTGCGGTCGATGGGGCCGCAAATATGGATACAAAGATGGATGCACAGCCAGCGCAACCGCAGCACTCGCATGCTTGGCACGAGTACTGTACTGGCAGTATTTGCGACAGCGCGAACGCACGTGTGTAGAATGGCGCACGTGTCGACCTCTAGCGCTCGCGCGTCGAGATCGAGCGCGGCGACACCTCCCGCTGCCGCAGCAGATGACGCCTTTCGGCCGTCGCCCGTTCCGCTCGCCGGTTCAGCCCCGAACTCACCCCGCCCGCCGTTGCGCGAAATCAAGACCCGCGATCTCGAAGAAAGCGCAAAGCGTCGCCCCTCCCACCCGTCAGTCACTGCCGCCTGAGATACACGCAGCGAGTCGCCCTCCACGATTTGGCGGAAAGGGAAACCCTCATTCCGCGATTCCGCGCGGCGAGCGCAGGCAGGCAGGGCCAGAAACGACCCAGCCAGCGCGAGGTATACAGAACCCAGGCTTCAAGCTCAAAACGACCCGCGGCGGGCCATGGCGACAGCTTGCGCGGAAGATGGCGGGCGAGAGCCGCCGAGAGCTCCGCCGGCGGCCGTGGAGATGGCCAAGAAGTGCCGGTACTCCGCGCTGACGCAGGCGCTGGCACTGCAGCCGCAGCTCGCGCAAGTGTCAGATAGCTTCGGCATGACGCCTCTCCACTGGGTCTGCAGCGACGCCAGTGTATCGCTGCACGTCTTGAACCGCGTGCTGCTCGCTCACCCGCCCGCGGCGGCAGCGCGCAACCTTGCGGGGCTACTGCCGCTGCATCTGGCAGTGAGCAAGCGCTTGCCACTCGAGGCGCTGCACTCGTTGCTCAAGTTCTACGCCAAGGCAGTGGTGATCGCAACACCTGATGGCCGGTTGCCTGTCGCGCTCGCGAAAGAGGCTGGTGCGGATCGCGAGACGCTCGACTGCCTGCGCGATCTGGAGCGCGAGGTGCGAACTCTCGTTCAGGAGGAAGACCAAGATCAGCGTTGCCAAGGAAGCGCCGACCACTATCGCGCAAACAACTGCTTGGATCAGCCGTCGAATGAAGAAGACGACGGCGTGGGTGACTTTGGCGATGCTATCGATGCGTTCGATGAAAGTGGCGAGGTCGCGACCGGCACGATCTCTTACCGTGGTGATAACCAGATCGAAGATTCTGCTTGCAGCTCACGGCCAAGCGATACAAACCCGATGGCGATCGATCTCGTGACGGCGATGATGACATCAGATAAGACCACCCTGTCGCTGCCTCCCACCCGGCCTGAGTGGAAACACGCGAGCAACTGCCGGATCTGCGACGTACGCTTCGGGTATCTCCGCGGACGCCGACACCATTGCCGCAACTGTGGTGACTCTGTGTGCGGGCGTCACTCGCGCCACGCCGTGCCGCTGAAGCATCTCGGGCTATTCTCGCCGCAACGTGTCTGTTCCTCGTGCTTCGACACCATCCAACATCATTACAATGCACGCGCACTCGCCAAAGTGGCACCGCTCGAGCGATTGGGCGGATTCATTGCTCCTATTACACCGATGACGGCCTTTTCTCCCAACTCGACCAAATCCCAGTCCGACCGCTCTGTATTCAACGAGCTACCAACTCTTATGGCCACAGCGCCGTGCTGCACAAGTCTGTCGGTATCTCCACCATGCTCAGACAACGGTCGAGGCGTGCACTTTTCCTCGACTTTCGGTACCACGCCGATGCAGGGTATCGAGTCAATCCACCTTGCGCGTGTGAAGCACAACAGTCGGGGCAAATTCGCGGCGCGGACTGGCGCCGACATCGCTGAGAAGCCGGAGAACCAGCGCCAACGCCAGCACAAGCAGCGAAAGAGAATACCCGCGACAGGTCGCTCTCTGGCAATTGCAGAACTCAAGATGCAAGCTGCAATTTGGAACGAGTTTGAGAGAGACGCGGATGGAACTACCAGCACCAGCGCCAGCTTGGGCGACTCTAGTGCGTTATCGCGAGGCGATTCTATCATTGCCACACCTGAGCAGCCATCCGGATGTCGATTGAAGGCGCCGATGGACTATCAAGTGCATGAGCTCGAGGCTCAAATGGAGCGACTACTGGGAGCACGGCGGCGAATTAGTGCCGCTATCAAGAGCAGTCAACGGCAAGCTGCTCGTGCTCAACGGGAAAAGAACGGCCTGGACAAAGTAGCGCACAGTTTTCGCGAGAAGGGCTACCCGAGCGACAGCGAAGGGGGTGAAAACTCCAACCGTTATCATTTTTCCACCGGCGAGGGGAAGAAGGGGAGTGTGCGCGAAGAAGCTGCAGATCTTGGCGAGTACGACGACTCCTGCCAACTCGCGGCGAGTAGGTCTACGACGATGACAACCACCACGACAGCGACGTCGATCACAAGTGAGAACGAGTACGAGGATGCACCGCACGAGAATTCACGTTACTGTGGCGACAGCTGCGAAGAAAGCAGTACTGACGATGACAACGATATTACCACCGTGCCTTCTACCAAGCATTCGTCACAAGATTTGTCGCGACGCTGCCGACCTCGACGCCAACAAGTTCGTCCATCGACACCGCGACTCGCGCCAGCACTGAGCGTCAGTCATCGGTGCTTCCAGAGCATGGAGCCGCCGACATTGGACGTGGCAGCAACGCACGCAGACCTCGGCTCGGCTTTATTAGCAAGCGGAAAGAGCGCGGCTGCGGTCGCTGCATTCCGCGACGCTCTGGCTCTCAACGCGGACAATGCCGACGTGTGGCACAAACTCGCGACGGCGCTAGACGCCATGGGGGATCGCCCGGAGGAAGCCGAAGAGGCGGCGAGGAGTGCGGTGGAGCACGAGCCAACCTCTATCGCGAGTCTCTCACTGCTCGGGAAGCTGCTGCACGCGCGTGGAGAGCATGAGGAGGCCATCGATGTGTTCCGTCACGCACTCGAGCTGCAGAAGGTGTGAGTCAATGACGAGCTTCCCATGTGGCGATGCCTGCTGAAGACGCCTGATGTCCCGTCCTATCTGTGTAGAAGTTGCTAAGTCGTGGATGAATACAATGGAGTCACTCTCAATGAAAGCCTTGTCTGCGTCTGCTACCTTGACTGGCCAAGAAGAGAGGCCACCAAGATTAGATCCTGGTACGACTCAAGACCCGTTGACACCTCGCTCCAAACGAGCGGAGATGAATCGCAAGGTCGTGCTCAACTACTCCCTCTATTTCTGCCATGAGCTGCCAGCGCCTGAGTGACAGCTTACCAGACTATTTTGCCGCCGTTGGATCTGCATGGATGTGGCGTGATGTGAGTCGGCCAGAGCGGACCGGATCCCGAAATAGCGGTCCGCAGTGTGCTTGCAACGCAGTTGTCAGTCGCAGAGTGACTCGCGAGCAATGCCAGCGCGCCTCACAGACCAAGGTCGAGTCCGACGATGAAATCCAACGGCGTGCGTACCCGCTCTGAGGATATTTTTACCCTCGCGGTGGTGGTTGGCTATTTGGCTGCAGGGGTGATGTGGACGGAGACTATCCTTGGCTCACACATCCCGATTCTCGCGGCAGAACTCTCGGTGCATCGGAGGCGGAAGCGAGACAGCGCATACCATGAGTAGCGACCGGCGATGTTCGCAAGTCGACAGCGCACTCACTTCCGGAGATCGAGCAGCACAGAACAGCGCAGAGGCGCCGCGCAAGCGCAGTCATCGCAACGGACCGACTGCCGCCGTTTTCTCGCTCGCACTCTTTCAGGAAAAGTACGCCGAGTCACTTGCGTACGTGTCGCCCGCCGAGTTCCGCTGCTGGTGGGTCGCGGCCGTCGTTCTGCACATCGGATGTGCGCTCTTCCTTGTGCAGACCGGCAGGCTCTACCTCTACCTCCCGACTCAGCCCGTCATGTGGTTTTTCGAGCTCTACTCGGTGGCGATCGACACGTCCTACTTTACGGGCATCGCAGCCGGCTATTTCTGCGGTGCCGGCGTGCACATCGTCATGCTTGGCGCGCTGGTCGTACGCTCCATTCATCAGCGGAGGCTTGCATTTCGGGAGGCAACGTCCGCCGTAACTCCGATCCCAACATCCACTTCCGTCCGAGACTTCGGCTTCGCCAGCACAGTGGCAAGAGCTGACAGAACTCGCACGCGTCAAGTCTGCATTCACTGCTGGAGATTCATAAGCAGATACTTGCGCGTTTTGCTGGGAGGCTGCCTGACTATCCGCGAGGCGTTCGACATCCGTAGTCAGTATTACGGCGCCACGTGGGTGACCATGGAGGCGGTGCAGACGCTGCTGCAGACCTACCAGGCGTTCCGGCTGAGCGCGCTCATGCCACGGCTCTGGATGACCAACGTCGTCGTCACGCTCATCGTGATCAACTGCTGGATGATGTCTATCCTCGTGCGCGTCTTTCGCTCAGAGACAACCCGCGCGCGGCTCTTCGGCCTCGCGTTCTCGCTCGTGCTCGACCTGGTGTCGTACATCATCGTTCCCGTGATCGTCTTCCTGCCATACCAGTCACAATTCGACCGCGAAGTCGGTGATTTTGGAGACGTCTACTGGTACGACGACGTCTGGCTCGTGCGCATGATCAACGAACTGCAGCTGCTCTTCATTGTGTCTTTCCTCGACGGACTGTCCAAGGCTGTCATGATCCTCAGCGTGCCGCGTAGCCTCTACGTGCTCACCAAATTACTGCGCGAGCGACCCGCGACGGTCTCCGCCAGCTCCGTGCGCATGCTCGCGCGCATGTCAAAGCGCCGCTCGACGATCGTATCTGAAGAGCGGAGCTTCGGCAGACAGCAGCGTCGACGGCCTTCGAAGCAGCCACATTCGTCGCATGGAGTCGCACCGAGCGTAAACAGCCTTCGACTTGATCGTAACAGTGCGATCAAGAGTGGCTCGGAGATCTCCCTAAGGCGAAGGATGTCGAAATCCGCCGGTTCGTTCCTTCGTCTCCAACCCCTCGCAGCGATCAACAAGTCGCGAGTCGAGCGGTGGGGCCACCGATTCCTGCAACTCTGGGGTGTGGGCGTGCTGGCTACACATCTCCATGCAACGACCAAGGCACCGCCGTCCAACTGCACGCTGTACTCTCACTCGTGGTTCGTCAGTAAGCCAGCGTGCTCATTGCTCGAGATCAACTGCCGTTCCATCGACGCGCTGTACGAGCAAGGCGGAGACGCCAGTGTGATCGACGACATCATTCAGAGCGTGGATGCGACGCTAGTGCAGCACGTAGTCATTCGTCACTGCCCCAACCTTGAACTCCCACCGAGTATATCGCGACTGCCGCAACTCGTCGGACTCAAGATCCGCGACTCGACGATTGTGAACTGGGATGAGAGCGCTGCGCTCACACAGAAGCGACATCCAGAGCTGCGGTTCCTTTTCTTGGGAGATGTCAACATGTCCACCATGCCGGATGGGATGATCGCGTACGATTTCCCTGCGCGACTGCGCGACATTGAAATGTGCCGGATCAATCTCACCGCACTGCCCGACCACTTGGATACGATATGGCCGAGCGATATGTTCCTGCTCATCGAACAGTTCCAGTTCGCATCTTTCCCCGACGTCGCACTCAGGATGCGCGCAAACTTGCTATCACTTGCTTACAACAATTTCACGGACGTGCCACCTGAGCTGCTGACCATGCCGCAGACGGAGACGCTCATTCTCAACGGCAACCCGCTGGTGGAGGTCTACAAAGGAAGCAGCGTTGAGGGTGATGCTGCTAAGGTAGAGCCATCCAGTTCGATGCTTGAGCTGCACATGTCACTGACGAACATCGAGGCTCTGCCGTCGGATTGGTCCAGTCCCGGTGGCTTCTTGACGCGCGGTGTCGTGAACGCTCCTCACACACCGTTATGTGCGGGTCTGCTGGCGGCGGCAGGCTCCGGCGCAGCAGCAATGTACACGGGCGAGGCGACGGGTGCGGGAATCGACTGCTTCAATGATGAGCGGCTGTTGTGGTACCCGATCGAGAGTCCATAGGGATTTATGGACACTTGGACGGGCTCGAGGACTAGTATGACGTGCCAAACGCTGCGTTCAGGAAGGCGACGCCCATCGTGACATCCACTTGCTTGATCAAGATGCGATCGGCCTCGCCGGTGGTTTTCGCGCGGGTTTTGACGAGCTGCACTGTCACCTGGTTGCCAGTACCTGCAGCATCTTCAGCGCTCAGTTGCAGCAGTTCATGGGTTCTCCCAGCCGCTGTCAGTGTGAAGTCCCCGCCCAGTGTGTCGGATAGTGAAGACGCAGCTGGAGACGACAACGGAACGACGCGAACTGGTCGGCTGAATCCCCACACTGGCGCGATCGCGCTCTCTTCCCAAGCACAGAAATCCGCGATGATCACCGAGTCGATCACGATGGTCATGGCGTCGGTCTGAATGTCGAGACCCACGGAGCCTTCAGCGTACCGAGCGCGATCTCGGAATGCCCCCTGGGTTTGCGAACCAATCTCATATACTTCGTGAGCAAAACGAACAGATCTAGCACCACGAAACACTTGCGACGCACATGTTCGTCGAGAAGATGGACTGTGGCGTGTCGGTTGGTCGTCGCAGTCTCGGAGCGGCCCTCCTTTGACGGCTTCGGCAAGTCGACTTGGTACCACTCGCGTTCCCATATGACGCGCTCAAGAGTTCGGAGCGTTAATGCCATCGTGAATCCGCGAAGGCCCGTCGTGCCATCAGCATCGCCGTCGCAGGCATTGTTGGGTACTGGAGGCAACGGAACTACTAGCGATGGACGTGACGGCGACACAATGAGCGACTGCGACAGAAGTTCAGGCACGTGCAGCTGCGCAAAGAGCACGGCGACCTCGAGTCGAGCGTGGTCACGCGTCCATACCAGGGCGAGGATGGAGCTGCTGCCGATCGTCTTGGGCGACACGCAGAGAGGCAGCTCGTACAAGGCTAACCCAACTCGCGCCGGCGTCTCGACAACAAGGCGCCACGCCTTGATCGACAGCTTCGTCCTACCGGCGGCGGTTGCAGGATCGACGCGCTTGGTGCTGCAGCTGACTGGGTGAGCGGATTGCCCTGACATCAATGGGATGAACCAACATGGACGACAGGTACCGGTCGACAATGGTGTGGGGGAAGCACATACTGCGATGTCCGTGATGGTCGAGAGCGATAGCGCCGGGTCGACATGAGAGAAACGGAAGCCAAGCGCGTAGTGGAACCGTCCGCGCCTCGGATCCGAGAAGCCAGATGCCACATCCCTCGCCTCGCCCTCTCGTCCTCGATGCTTCCACCCCGACTGCAGCGATGGCGACACAGCGGCATCGGAGAGCAGTGCCTCGCCGTTGACGACCAATTGCGCGTCCAGTTGGACCGCGCGCAAGATTTTGTCGTACGTCTGCACTATTGTGTGCGGCTGCGCGCGCTTGACGAGGTCGCCGATTCGCTTCTGCAGTGTCGCGGCGCTTCCTCGCGCTGTCATGGGTGACGACGAGGTATTACCCCCGGCGCTGGTTGATTCGGCACGCACTGACGCCTCAGAGATGGTGTTGATCGTCTTTGAAGAGATCGCGCTGGCGGTTGGAGAAGCGCGAATACTCCTTCCTGCCGCCAGCGCTCTGCGGTTGTTGGCGCCGAGTTCCCGAAGCTGATTTGCTGTCGTTCGCTTGGACTCATCCATTGCAGCGATCGATGATGACATGGAGGACGAAGACGGCCCCACTCGCAACTTGGCACGCGGCATGGCACTGGTGCTGGTATTCTCCCCACCCAACAGCAGCGGCGGGCGCCGGGTGTGATCGCCTCCTGGCATGGCGCTGTAGACCAGTGGAGCAAGCAGTGGAGAGCGATCGTCTCTTTCGCGAGTGGCGACGCGTCGGCGCCGACAGTCTGTAGATCTTCGTCCCAACCTGCCGAAGCGACGCGTGGTCTCTTCGTCTTGGATTCGGGTGTCGATAGCGACATCGGTGCCGCTTACCATATTGAACCACGGCGCGACAGCTGAGCAGGTAAGCAGGCACATAGCGACCAAGCGAAGGATAACAACGGAGGCAAATGATGGATCGAGCGGCGAGATCGAGGATTAGCCATGGCGACCACCGTCCATGACGATGGGCACGATCGACTGTGTCTCTGAGAGTCCACGTTTGAGCGAGGGCCACGTCTGCGTGTCTACACTCCAGACGCGCCACTCGGGATCTCGTACACTTGCTGCGCATCTTGGTGCACCAGCTTCTTCTCCTGCAGAACGCGATCCACCGTCCGCATGGCGTTAGTTAGCGCCGACTCGAGGTAACGACGAGCGGTGGCACGCACCGGGAGAATGCAGGCAGTGAGCTGGCGACCATAGCAGCAGCCCGTGTCCAGCCCAGTCGCGAACGGCTCTTGCTGCTCGGCGCCACGACCAGATTCATCCACCCATCCACCCATCCACCGGCAGAGCGTGAGATAAGCGGAGGCCCTCCAAGATACATGAAGAGCGAATGAGCCACCGACCTGTAGTCCGGTCGAAGCGGCGTGGCCGAAGTACACGTGCGTTGGCCCGGGCCAGAGCGGGGCCCACCTGAGCGGCGTCGGCCCGTCCTCCGACGCGTGCTTGGCCTTCTCGAGTGCTTGCCACCGCCCGGCGCCGTCACCGTCGCCGTCGCCGCCCTCGCGCTGGAGAAACCGCATCTTGTAAAGGTCCATCGGTCGCTGGTCGTTCAGATCGACGCCAGGCACGACGCCCGCGTGGACCACGAGCGCGTTGTGCGCCGGGATGGCGAGCGAGAACGGCAGCTGCTCGAGGAACGCCACGTCCTCGAGCGAGAGCTGCGCCACGTATGCGTACTTTGGCGCGACAGCATTGGCATCGCACCCGGCGGCGCGCCACGCGTAGAGCGCGCGGAGAGCCGCGTCGTCGTGGTTGCCGCGGACGCAGAGCGCGGCCGACTCGCGCACGAAGCGCACGACCTCAGCCGACCGCGGGCCCTTGTTGACCAGGTCGCCGACGAGGACGAGCTGGTCGTCACCCGCGCGGTAGCCGACGCGGTCTAGCAGCGCGCGCAGCTCGTCCAGGCAGCCGTGCACGTCGCCGACGATGATGACGCGCGTGTCGGCAGCGACGCGGTCCGCGACCTGCGCAACACGCGCGCGGGAGCGTCAGCTGGCTGCGCGACGCGGCGACGCGACCGAGCGACAACCGCGGCGCGTCTTCGCATCTAGAGAAAGAGAGAGAACGAGGCGCTCGCTCGCCTGGTGGACGACGCGCGGGAGCGGGATGTCCGCGTGCGCGCGCTCCATGCTGCCGAGGCGGAGGCTGCTTCTTCGGCTCGCCGCTTGAAGCGAAATGCTGACTCAGACTCCGACGAAAGCTGCCACCACGGTTGTCTGATTCTTCGTGTCAAGAAGTATACAGTCTAGCGAGCGTATACTTCGTTGCAGAGAGCATCTTGAAGGTGGCGGCAAGGCAACCGATCGGCGACGACGGACTGGTTCCAAATCAGAGCGCCGGACGGCTGCTCGCTCGGCGAGGCGAGCTGTAGCGGCACTCGCGCCGTGCGGCGCAGCGACCAACCGGCGGATGCAGAGCAGAGCGGCGCTGTCGTCTGGATGTGCGCGGTCTGTCCTGATGGGATATTCTGATGGGATCGTCGAGCCTGAAAGACGGTCGGTCGGCTGTGGCGAGGTGCGGTGCGTCCGCGTTGTCGTTCTCTCCCGCGGATAGGTCGCTTTCCTCCAATCGGAGCCGCGCATGCACTCCTCCGCAACCGGCGCTATACGTATAGCCTCGCCAGCTGCTTTCGGACACACACACTGGTGACTGACTCTCGCGGCGAGGACTCAGGCGCGGTATACAGGGCCGCTGTATGTCGTCTGGGGACCCAGAACCCACGTGCAGTCCGGTCGGTCCCCCCTCGCTCTACGCTCAGCGGCATACAAACCGCGAGTCAACGCCAGCCGGAGCGTCCTCGCGCGGGACAATTCGCGATCGATCGCTGGCGAGCACTGCGGCCGCGACGACGGCAACGACGACGGCGAGCCGCCCGCCCGCCCGCTCACGCACCGAGCCGCAGGCCCCGGCCCCGGCGGCGCCAAGCCAAGTCCCGCCTCGCGACCCGACCCTCGGGCTCCGCGCGTCCCCGCGCGCTCAGCCTCAGCCTCGGCCTCAGCCTCGGCCGCTGGGCAAGAGAACTCGTCTCGTGACCGTCGGCTGCGCGCGGAGGCCGGCTCCGCGCGGTGCATGGCCCGATGAGCAAGCTCGTGGTGTCGATCGGCCACGTGGAGTTCACGGGCGGCAGCCAGGTGCTGTACGTGATCAAGGTACAGCAAGACGGCGACGAGTGGGAGGTGCGCCGCACGTTCTCGGACTTCCGCAAGCTGCGCGACGACGTGGCGCGCGTCATGAAGGACGCGCGCGCGCATGTGGTCGACGACGAGTGCTCGCGCGAGTTCGCGCGCGCCGCACAAGCGCTCCCGTTCCCGGCCAAGCGCCTCTTCGGCTCCAAGAAGGACAACGTCGTCAAGGAGCGCGCTGTCGAGCTGCACCACTTCCTTATCCGCCTGCTCGTGCTCACGCATACATACCGCAAGGCGCAGAAGTCTCTGTACGAGCATGCGCACGCGCATGGCGGCGGCGGCCGCGGGAGCCACCAGCAGCAGCAGCAAGCGGCCTTCGCGGCGCTGCAGGACCGCGTCCAGGCAAGCGTCAGCGTCTTTTACCTGCTGCGCGACTTCCTCAAGCCCGTGACGCTGCGCACCAACGTCAACGGCGAGCAGCTCTCCAGCAATGGCGCGCGTGGTGGAGCGGTCGGAGACTCGGCGCAGCTCGAGGGCGAGGGTGAGGGCGACGACGAGGCGTCGCAGCGCATGATCCGCGAGAGCAAGATGCTGCAGATGTCGATCGGACCGCGCGGGTCCGGGCCGAGCCACCTCAAGCCGTCGGCATCCGCTCCGTCTCGAACCTTGTCACATCGGTCCGAGACGCCCAGGGGATCCAAGTCTCCGCGCAACGAGCCGGCACAACCGGCGCAATCAACGCGGACGCACGAACACTTGCCAGCTCCAGCACCAGCGCCGATCCCAGTCGCGGTCGTGCCGCCGAGTGAGTCCCCCAGCAAAGCCAACGGGCTGGGCCACAGCGCTAGCGCCGGGCATCGCACCGCACGCAGCAACAGCAAGCTCGTGTCGGTCGCGGCGGCAGGGCGTAGCCGCTCGGCATCGCGACTGCAGACGCCAGCGGCAGCGCAGCACAAAGTGCCGACTGAGTCGCTGAGCGACGGTCGGAAGCGCCAAGGCAGCGCCTCTAGAGTGACCAAGGCATCGAGCATGTCGGCGCTCGCCGCCCAAGTCGAGCGGGCACGCACTGAGTCGTACATGCTACGAGATCAGCTACTGCAGCAGCGACAGGAGAAGCAGAAGCAGGAGCGAACGCACCAGCAGCACGCGCGGGAGCAGCCGCCGACGAGCGATCCCTCGCAACTTGAGCGTGCGCCTCAAGGGACTTCGGACCAGAAGCAGCGAGGCTTGCAGACGCGCAGCGGCGACGTCCCGAGGCACCACGCCGAGTTCATGAAGCTGGCAGAGCAGCATCAGGAGCAGCGACACCATTCGTCCGCCAAGGGTCCCGATCGCCTGAAGACCTCGAGCCACCCGCTGGACACGTCCGAGTCGTCGCAGGCGTCTGGGAGCGAGCAGGACGGCCATCGTCATGCACCTCGCGCGCTGTCGTCGGCGTCGGCAGGGTCGGCCCGCGAGGCCAAGCACGTGTTGCTGACCCCGGAGATGACGGAGATCCTGGCGGGCGGGAACAGCAGCAGCGCGGACGGCAAGGCCTCGAGCGAGAAGCGGAGAGCGCGCGCGAAGAGGACGGGTCGCGGCCGGCGCAAGGGCGAATCGGCGCGAGACATCCAGCAGCGCGAGTCGGAGCGCCTCTCGCGGTTAAGTGTGCAGCTGACGGCGCAGTCGGTGTCGGTGTCGGCGCAGAAGGAGCTCGAGCGGTTCGTGTCCGAGTACACGGCCATCATGGTGCTTCGGTACGTCGACCGATTCATCAGCAAGGCGGTGTCCAAGGCGCCTGGGTGCTACCGCGTGGACGCGGCGACCCGCAAGCTCGTGATCGACGGCGAGCGCTTCTGCGAGGAGCTCGAGGAGACGTTCACGGACCTGCCGGCGAGCTTCCCGAGCCTCTTTAAGGACGACACGGGCGAGTGGAGCTTCCCGCCGGCGCTGGACGCGTACGCGCAGTTCAAGTGGACGTCGTTCCAGGGTAGCAGTCGGGCGTCGACGGACAAGCCGACGGCGTCGGCGAGGGTCCGCGCGGCCTCGGGGGACGACTCGGACTCGGACTCAGATTACGAGTACGAGCAAATCGGCGGCGGCGGCTACATGAAGGCGAAGAAGACGTTCTCGAACGACGAGGAGTCGATGCTGCAAGAAATGATCGCGAACGGCACGGCCGGCAAGGACCAGATGCTGCGACTGCGCCGGCAGATCAACGAGCGCGGCTGGAACCGACGGGAAAACCCCGGGTCGCGATCGCGGCGTGAGCTGGACGAGGACGAGGACGAGGACGACGTGTCGTCGGACACGGAGGAGGAGGACGGTGCTCGTCGGCGCGGCGTGGGCAAGAAGAGCAAGAGCTCGTGCGCCGTGGATCAGTACCAGCGGCGGCAGAACGCGCTGCGCAAGGATCGGCTGAGCCACGCGCAGTCGATCGGCGGCCTCGTGTGAGCGCGCGCGCGCGCAGCAGTCGGGCGTCGGTCCGTCTGCTCCATCTTCTGGCGCGGGCCGCCCTCTTCCCTCCCTCCGTCCATGTTGCCCCCGTCGTCGAGCGGAAACCAACGCCAACATCCTTCGCGTTTGCGCCGACGAGACGTTTGTAGGTACTGTACCCAGCGCAAGTGCAACCTTTCCTCCCTCCTCCCTCAGAAAATATCTCTCTGAGATATAGAACGGCAATAGAGGAAACCCAGCGAGCATCGCGGGGTATTGATTTCTGCGGTGCCACATGGCATGGATCCATTGGAACGAGACGGGTCGACGGGTCATCTTATCATCTCTGAGGGGTTGTCGGCACATCTTGAGGGGCAGAGGGACACAGTGCGTGCACTTTCTCCCCTCGATACTCAAGCAGGGTCAATCACCACCCACAGCCGCCACTCCACTCGAGAATCCACCGGCGACCGTCGAGCGCTCGGGTGGGTCCATTCACCGACGCGCCGGCCGACCGAAACGAGGTGAGAAGGAAGACAAGGAAGGCGGCGGATGAGAGCTAAGCACCTACGCCCCGTGCTGTTCGCGGCGCTCGCGGCGCTCGCCGCCGGCTCGGCGCGCGCGGGAGACGCCGCGACGCCCGTGAGCGTATGCGCGGACGCGACCTACGCCGTGCCCGCGAGTCGCGGCGCCGTGTGCGCTGGCGCGGGGGAGGAGCCCGCCGGCGTGGCGTGCCCCCTCGCGGGCGACGTGGCCACGGCTGACTGCCACCCGTACCTCGTGTCGTACGCCGGCGAGGGGAGCTGCGTCGCTGGCGAGGACGCGCAGTGCGTGCTCGTGAACGGCGACACCTGGGGCTGCGCCTTCCCCTCCGTGCCGTGCCCCACCGCGGTCGATGAGACCCCGGCGGCCACTCCCGCGGCGACATCGGTCCACGAGTCCGCGACGGCGAAGCCGACGCCCGCGGCGACGTCGGCAACGACCACCATGCCTTCGGCGACGCCTGCGGCGACGACGACGACAACCACCAAACCCTCGGCGACGCCTGCGGCGACAACGACGACAACCACCAAACCCTCGGCGACGCCCGCGGCTACTTCGACAACCACCAAGCCCTCGGCGACGCCCGCGGCGACCATTCCCGCATCGGACGAGTGTGCGACGTGGGACTGGGATGCGTCTGAGGAGGGGTACTACTCGGAGACGACGGGAGACATCTTCGAGCAGGCCAGTCAGACGGAAACGAGCGCCGACTGGTTTGTTCAAGAGACGGAGATCACAACTCTTCAAGATTGCCCGGAATCGACGACGGCCCCGACGACGGCCCCGACGACCGCTCCAACGACCGCTCCAACGACCGCTCCGACGACCGCTCCGACGACCGTCCCAACTGTCCCGCCTCAAACGAGCCCGACGCCGACTAGTACGACACCGACGACGACAGTACCCACAACGTCGGCCCCGACGCCGACGCCTACAACGTCAACTCCGACGCCAACGCCTACAACTCCGACGCCAACTCCGACGCCGACACCGACACCGACGCCGACACCG